>BGPT01000627.1:228726-238854 GCA_003297045.1 Symbiodinium sp. clade C Y103 | reverse complement strand
AGGTAAGCATGAACACTTTTGACTAAATTTGTCCCAAAAACACTCACCCAAAAAACATCAAAGACGGGGAAGAAACATTGAAGATAAACATAGAAAACACAACAGGCAACATATTAACATAAACAGTCCCAGCATNGACGGGGAAGAAACATTGAAGATAAACATAGAAAACACAACAGGCAACATATTAACATAAACAGTCCCAGCATCCCTGTTTTACCATTTTTTTCCCATGTTTTGGGGCCATGTCAGCCTGGTGGTGTGGCTTCCGGCACTGCTGCAAGTACTGCATCACATGCAAAGCTAATCTCATGTGATCACTTCTAGAAATTGTATCTTGTATATTCTTGTATCTGTTTCAATCCCTGGATCATCCAATTCCATGCTTGGAACAGACTCTTTGCCTGGGAATCTCGTTGGTATTCTTCCAAAAGTACTTGCAGGAACTGCGCCTGAACTGGCAAGGAAGAGGACGTGGGACAAAATAAAATGAGTTCAACTGTGTCATTTGACACGGTATGGCTTCAATTGGTAGAACAGTCTCTTGCCATGCAGAAACCCGCCTCAGATGAGTACTTGTTCTGCTCATGCCTTGACAAAAGGCTCGTTCCATGAACCAAATTTGAGCCAACATCTAAGCTTGCAAATAGAAAGTCCAGCACTAAATCTGTCCACGTACAGCACTAAATCTGTCGACTAAATCTCTTTCTCAGGATACTGCTGAAGCACAAAACTCTCTCGCTGCAGCATGTCGTACCTTGCTCCGGGAGTGTTGAAATAAGGCGAAAGCAGTAAAACTGGTGGAACCCCTCCTGATAAACATAAAAGTAAATGACAGTACATAATACATAAATTTTGGATAGGCTGCAGTTTGAGCATCGTCATCTACAAATTGGTTGCTTAAAATCTCACCGCCCCAATCGATCCAAATCGTGACTTTTGTGTTGCAGCCTGTCTGCCTGAAAACTGCAACTTACATTTATGGTTGAGGGGGGGTTGTCATCAGTTTCCCATTCTTTTCTGGTCATTTTGGGGTATCCCCCAAATTGGCCACTGCTAAACTTAGCTCACCCGTCCAAAATCGCATCAAAGAGGCTCGCTTCGAAGCTCCACTAACTGGTTCTGGGAGGTCTCCAACTGCCTTGGAAGAAGAACAACTCCCGGTGGTCCTTGAAGCCTCCCCATAGCTAGCTGGGAAATGCCTTTGATGGGAAAATCATCCAAAAACGGGCCATTTTCTGCGAAGTCTCCCCGATTAGGAAGGAATCGAAAGGGGGAAGCCCACCCCTCAGTGATGAACGGATACGTAACCGACAAAAATCAGGTGGGAAATTTCAACCATCCCACAATTGGGGGTGATATTGTTAAGTTTTACCACTTGAACAGTTGCATCTCGTTTTGTCGTTTCCTGTGGATGATCTGGTTTAAGCCCCACTAAAATTGTCATGTAATCTTTGGGGCCCAATGAATTTGGGATCAATCCATCCCATGTGCATCCCATATTTCATCAATATTAAGGACGCTTGGGATGATCGTCGCAGTCGCACCGCCAAGTGACTCCAGCAAGTGCCGTCGTTGGGCGTCGCTGTGTTGGAGTTCGCCCATGGTCTTTGCAAGGGCCTACCAGGTCACGGAATGGTCACGGACTGTCGCAGGGATTTCTGCCAACTACAAAAATGATTGGGCAGTTTTGGAATAAGTTGGGAAATCACCAAAGCTGACAGAATTGCAAGTAATCCAAAAGAAATTTTGCCGCAGAATTTTCCGACCAATGTAACCCCCAACTCTTGGATCAACCATCCCTTTTGTTACAGTAGTGGACCATGGATGCTTCGAAAAACCGGAGAATCCCCGCAATCCAACCCGCGATGGTCAGCTTTCGCAAAGGTTACTAGTCACATGATGTCTTTCAGGCACCTAGCAATAGGATTGGGAATGGGCATCATGTCCCAAGAAATGTTTTGGCAAAGCAGGATTCCCAAACCAGAACAGATCAGAATATCTTTTGGACCACAGATGTTTCAGTATTTCTTCGGCACCGGCCAACTCTGAGGCCTTGTCTTCTTCTTTGCAAGCACTCTCTAATCGTAGAAGCTCCTGATGAGGTCAATTGTGGATCAGGTGGAGATTCTTTGTCTTCCCAAAAAAAAAATGGAGGGACTCAAATCTTCAAAGTGACCAGATAGCTATTGATTCACTGACAATATACCCCATGTCTCAACCATAGCCAATGTTTTACATGACAAAGTGAACGCAAGGTCAATGCATCCCTTCCTTTAAACAAAGGAAGAACGTAAGGAGATTTTGTTCAAGTATAAATACTAGCTGCTCAATAATAACCACCATTATTTTTTCATAGTTATTCATGGTGGCCGTTGATATTAAGATCACTGTAATACTATTAACCACTGTGATACTATTAACAACCACTTTACATCAACCACTGTATATGATACTATTGATCATCCCAAAAAAAACAACGAAGAAAACAGCGCTTCCACTTGGAACTTCCGTGGAACTTTCTGCCCTGGTCGCCACTGGCCTCCTTCATCTCGTCGCTGTCCTGACGCAAGCGCCTCATCATGGCTTTCCTCGGGCAGTTCGAATGGAATAACTGACATGTTTGGCCATAGGTGCTGGGGGTTATCCAATGAATATGCTGTTGTAGTGAGATAGAATGGGACAGAATAGGATACTGTACGACAATATAATGAGATAGAGTATGAATTTTCAAGCTACATGAAATTCATGAGTTCTGGTCATCCATCGGACAGTGAAGTGGGAATCCAAAAATTGTTAATGGGTACATATGGGTATATATACATCCCTATGAAAATGAATTGATGACCATGCCGCAAGATGTGTAAACTATCCGACTTTGACTACGGCCCAGATGGATGGATACAATATTGTACGTGTCCATCTACTGGTATGAGTCTGGGCACGCGTGCGCATTGGACCCTTGTGTTTTTTATACCAATGGGATACTTTGGGTTGTCCATTTGGTGAACCATCATATGTTGTTCTGCTTCTTGGATATTGTTGACAATGCATGGACTGATAATTTCGCTCATTATTCTTCCAGTGGTAGAGGCGGTTTTGCAGTCACCTCTGATACAATATTCCTTGGAATTGACGTTTTGTGGAGGCTCAGACAAAAAAATGTATGCATACGGACTTTGCGGACGTTGAAAATTCCTCGTTTTGAGATAAATGCAAAATGCCCCTTTCTTATCCATGATTTTGTCAGCTCCTGCATATGCAAATACAAATGCATAGACATGCATCCGCATATGCATACAATCATGTGTATGTGTCACATATGTAATTCTATGTGTATTCATATGTATATATATATGCACATTACATAGGTACACATTGTGTATATATTGTATGAATATATACATATCAGAAGTGAAGCATGAAAAATGCTTTGCACTGCCAAGGCTCTCGTTTTGCAGGAGCGCAACGAGATGTTCAATCGGCTGGGCAGGCACAACGGCCCCGTCACGCACAGCATCGGCATCCATGTCCTGACAGGTACTGTAACTCTTCGACCTTCCATGGATAAACATGTTCTCCAAGTCCCTGTGTGCATGGGGATCCTTGACTTCTAAAACTCCTCTACCGGAAAAAAGACTGAAGTCACCCCGAGTCGGGAAAATGATTGGCTCCTGCGTCCCAAAGATCTTTCACAGAAGATTGAGGAAAGAAACCCGGCAGCATCCAAGATTCCCCGAAAAATGTCTGGAGTTGGCACTGTAAAGCACCAAATCCAACACATCTGGCCATTGGTTGATATATCATTCCTCTCCAGTGCCCAAAAGATGGCTTGAAGCTTCAACAAAAAACTGGTTTAATAGAAGATTTGCATAATTTATTCCCCATGGTTTCGGCATAGACTCCAGCATCAACTCCCTCAAAGACCGACACCTTGTGCATGGCAAGGCCGTGCGTCCGATTCGAGCCATGGACTGGCTGCAAACCTTCCCATTTTTCAGGCTGAGAGTCCATGTGGTTGATGGTTAAATTATGGGTTACAATTATCTCCAATAGACCAGCTGGTGAAAACCACTAGACTATATTGACTGCTATCAACCCATCAACCATGTCAAAATCAAATCAAAACTGGTTGGGTTTTGGATGAAAATCCGATGCTTTAGGCGTCAACATCGCAAATTCGGGGGTGCTGCTTGAATCCACTTTTTGCAAGCAACCACTGCCAATGGCTTATGTTAATTCCAGCTGTGCAAGTTAAACCAGCCCATTCGGGGTCCACAATTTGGGTTCTTGCCCACATGGACCAGTTGGCGCCCATCGTTTCTTCAAGAGCTTGACAGGTCATGATGCATGGCAGCCAACATCTTGTCGGCGCTCTTCACCTTTCGGTGCCCCAGGCATGCGCAATACAACAGACCATCAAATGCCGGACCTCCTAGGGGAGGTCACAAGGATCCAGCATTGAAGACGGGATTCACTGGCTTCAAAGCAATTCCAACTACATTCTACCACCACGCAAACAAAGCAGTGGCTCCCAGCCTCATGAGATGCCCAGCATGCTGCCGGTTTGCTGCCCAAGGATCTAGGCACGTCCAGTGCATGATGCGGGGGGATTTGAGTCAAGCAGTGATTGCAAAGGAGAAGCAGTCTGTAATAATACTGGCTACTGGAAACGAACTGATGAAAAGGCAGTTGTAGAACATACACTGACCATTACGTGGGACATGAGATCCCCCGCTGACCCCATGCGTAAAAAGATCTTAAAAGCTGCTGCTAGTAAAACCTGCTGGTAAAAGCGAGAAAATCTTTCGTTGAGTTTGAACTGCACTGGGGATCAACGGGTTTCCCCCTCTTCTTCGAAGTCATAGGGGAGTAGTGCGGGATATTCGGAAGATTGGCTAGAAACAGGTGCTCTCTGGAATCAGTGTACTCGTTGGTTTGGGTGATTTTTTTTCGTAGCCCCAAACTTGACCGGTCTACCAGCGTAAATGGAACGAATGTAGTGGCCAGTAGGTCTGTGCCATCCCCTCCTGCCTACTCTTGGTTGGTTGATCTCAAGATTCATACAATGGAGTGCAAGTGAGACCATCTTTAGTTTGCAAGTATCCCAGCGTTTCACTTTCCATGCATCAAGTCTCCAATTCTGTTGACCAACTACGGGCAGTGATACCCTATGTATACTATAACAAGCAACCAACCAGGATTACTTTGTGCCCTGCCTGGGTTGCAAAGCCCTTCGGGAGCACACGAGTCAAAATCACCGTGGCCACTTTGTTCAAAGTCCCTGTGACAATCACAGATGTCCTGGCCAGAGGGTGATGAGCAGTTTCTCTTCAACCCATGGATGGAAACACACCCGGGGAAAATGATGTATATGTGATGATATGTGTGTCTTACATTGTTTTACATGTGTGTTTTACATTGTTTTACCATGGTCCAAGAACATTCACTTACGATAGATTACCACTTAGAAACACCGATCAAGACCTCCAACCAGTGCAGGAATTTCCTTCTAAGCAATACTGCCTCACTAGTGCTCCAATCTGTTGGTGGCTCGGTCGCCCCACACGCAGTTTTACGCAAAGCAAAACCCATAGGCACGGAGGTTTTTGGTGTTTTTTTTCCACGTATATCAGGGTTTGGGGTTGGGTGGGGTGGGGTGGGCTAACCACGTTCATACTACTACGTCCTTCACATGACGCTTTTGACATTTCTGGCGCTATTCTTGGGGTTTTGGGGGTGGAGTGGGCCAATATAGTACTACGTCCTTCACTACGTTAAAGTAAAGTTGCTACGCCCTTGACTTTCTAAAGTAACATTTCACTACCTTAAAATTGCTACGTACGCCCATGAGTCTCTTACATAAATAGACACTACGTTAAAGTTGCTACGCTCTTGACTTTCTTAGAGGAAAACATGAGGGGGACGTGTCTTGGCGCGCGCGTTTTCTGGACGACCGGGCGTTGGTTGGTTCAGTCATACCCCTGTGAAGATTTATATAACCTGCAGTAGATGTAAAATCATGAAGTATATTCAAAATTAATCAAAATTATACTACAGTATATCGTCTGTAACACTGAATGAACAAACCCGAAGGCTCTATGATTTTGATCGGTTCTTTCCCATTATGCTTGGGTTGGTACAATCCCACGACTGTTGGTCATGCTGGTCATACCCGAGCTGTTTAAGACATTTTACACCAAATGATCAAAAACGGCTCCTTCCCAAATTGGCTAAGCACTCTGAGACGACCTCCAGAGGCTCCTTGACAGCGGCCGAGGTCGTGACCAACGTGAGCACCAGCTACACAAGTGTATGCTTCGGTGAATGATTCAAAAATAACATGTTCTCAGTGAATCGCAGGTCATCAAGTTGAAGGGTATTGATCCGCAAGGATTTCTTTACGACAGCAGATGGGGGGTTGAACCAGAAACTTGTTGCATCCCTTGGGTGATTCAGCCCGCTCAAACCTGCAGAATTAGGACAGGTGAACTGTACTTTTTCTGCACCTTCACGCTCCAAATGAGTTGAAACAGCAAAGCGACTTGGCCCATCTTGGGTTTCCGGCTCATCAAAACCTGCGCCGGAAATTGCCGCGAGCAAGTTGCAGCGGACTGTCTCCAAAGCGGCTTTCCAGGTGCGGATTTGATCCCGCCTCAACTAAGAAATCCCAGGCTTCTCTAGTTGCCATGGGCGATTCGGCCAAATGGTGCAAGGCTGTCCAACCGTTGTCCTTATCCGTCTGGTTGATGTTTGCTCTAGCATCCAACGCATGGTTTCATGGCCATGCACTCCACACCACGAACGACGAAGGAGGGAGAAGAGATGGGAAGCCAAAGGGCTTGGAGGTCATTGCATCCAGGCCTTTTGGCTTCCCATCTCTTCTCCACATAGTCTTTCCTTTTTGCTTCCTTCGTCGTTCGTGGTGTGGAGTGCATGGCCATGAAACCATGCGTTTTATGGAACCCTTTGAGGACCTTTGAGGTCTGTGCAGCCATCATAAACAGGGTAAAACCACGTTCGTCTGCCAGGTTTGAGTTGATGTGTCTCAACATACTGGCCAACTTCTCTTCATTGGCTTCCAGAACGGCATCAAAAGCATCATCTATCAAGGCTTCTATGCGGATGACTTCAGCATCATCATCCTTAATGTCTTGAAGGCCTTGCGAAAAAGCTACTTCCAACGCCTTATCAAGGGCGGGTTTCGGTCCATGGCCTTGCACCAAGAAAACTTCAAGCATCTCTACGACGTAGATCCGCTCTTCGTTGGGCACGCTCCCCAAGAGCATCAGCTTCATCCTTTCCAACTTGTCCGGAGCACCTGCCATGCACGGCGGGTCGACCGTTTCACTTGTATCAGGAGCAACCCCCCCTGAGCGGACCTCGTGAGGGGTGACGAGGTCCGCTCAGGGGGGGTTGACCATGCTGGACTTCACGCAATCGGAGCCTGTCTCACCAGCAAAGGTCCAGGAAAGTTCAAATATGTCCTTGAAGATCCTGTCTTTGGCCAGTGGCTCGCCACCCAGGAAAGCTAGAAATCCACCCTTGAGCACAAATTCGCGCAGGGCCTGGTCCAACTTGGGGCTCCATAACTTCCGCGGTAAATCAATGTAGATATCACAAAGCAGCACAACATCAAAGTTATTGAGGATGCTGCAAACCTCTGGTGGATTGCACCTTCGTTGTTCCCATACCATTTCCGGGAGAGCCTCTCTGGCATATGCTGCGAGCGTTTCTGCATAAGCCATATCGCCGCAGAATCCAAGACCTCCAAGTACTAAAGCCCTTTTGCTCTTGAATTGAATGGTCCAGGTTGCGCGATCGGCACGGGGGTCAAAAGAAGCTAGCTCTTTCATCTTGTAGGGATCGAAATCTGACAAAGATGGACAGAATTACTCCACAACGTAGGCGGGATACGCGTGGTGATTTTCAAACACAATTACTTCGACATTGTTCTTCGAAGTACAGGAAGGTGAACCAGCTGGAGCCTGTTGGTTCTCAGGCATTCTCAGAAGTTTGGCTCACAACTCTCGGCAGGCACAGAACTTGCATCCCATGTGCTTAGTCTTGCAGTTGTACACGTGCGTTTGTATCGGCTCCCGAGTCTTGCAAACCCCTGCTGCAACCCGGCACAAGATAATCTTTCGAGCCTACTCTGGTGCATCCCGGCCACTGCGCACAAAGTGGTTGGCCATCCGCGGGTCCACAGCAAAGTAGTGACCCACGCCGTACATGTTGAAGGTCCGATTGGAGTAGGCAGTTTTGAACCCATCACCAGTAATCTGGCCAATGTCATCTGCCCCATGCCATAGCCACATCTCTGGCTCCCCAGGGAAACCATCCTTCACAGCCTCCAAATGTGCTTCATACAGGCTCCAGAGCTTCGGATTTTCAACTCGCTCAATGATCTGCAGCTGGCTGTCGGGGGGCATGTGTTTGCCAAAATAGGCAGCCAACGCATTCCATTCTGCGCAACCTGTTTGTACTCGCTGCAAGGATTTCTCTGTATGAGACTTCCAGAATTGTCGAGCGTCCAAATTTCCAGATGCCATATGGCTATGGCTCAAACAACGGGTATGGATCGCTACGCGGTGATCCGGACGTGTGGAACGAAGGAGTTACACAAGTAATCTCAAATGATTTCAATCTCTCCAAAAGAGTATGGATCGGCGGTATGGATCGGGGGTATGGATCGCCTGTGGGTCCAGGGTATGGATCGGGACCTTACATTTTGAGCTGCAGCCATATGTATGCTGGAGTAAAGGCACCAAAAGGTGGAGTAGAGTGGCTGATGTGTGTGTGTGTGTGTGGATTCGGATATGTTTGTACAATTGTCTCATTTGCTAGTGCAGTGCAACAGCTGAGAGTCCACCACTGTAGGCAGGTTTTGCATTTCAAGGCATACTCTAGCACCAAATATTTCACCAAGTCGATACACAATTGAGCATCACTGCACCAGGCAATCGGAAAAATCAGAAAACACAACATGGCTCGACATGGCACTGAAAGCTTCATAAAGCTTCCAAGGTGAGGTGATTTCCATTGATCTCCTGACTCCCTGACTTCAAAGGAGCACTGTGAAAGCACACGAAGCAGCAGGGTATGGGAGTCCTGTTCAATCCACGAGACCCGCGCTCCAGCCTCCTGGAAAGGTCCCAGCGGCTATTGATCTGGGATGGGGGGGAACATGAGGATGAATCACAATTTATCACCACGGTTGTGGGATCCAACACACTACGGGGATCCCCAGTCTTTTTTTGACAACTGGGAGATTACACAGCAATAGCGGGGGTCTACCACTGTTCACTTTATGAAATTTCCCAAAAAGCTGATGTGTCCCACGTTCCCAAACACCTGTGAAAAACAAAGAAAAGCTAAATGGTCCACTGATGCGAAATATTCCAAGAGAGTCCATCACTGCCGGGGAAATCAATGGTTCCTTTTTGACACCGCCAAATTTCTGGTAGCACTCCTAGAAAGTGTTGCCGTTGATCATCAAACATTGTGCTACAAGCAAATCAACTTATAGTCAGTGAACCCAAATTGTCATAGAAGGGCAAGCTTGGTTAGCAGTAAAAGTCATGACCTTGGGTGTTTCTCATTTCAAGGGTGCTTCTGGGGCACTGCGCACCTCCATACCATATGAATGGAGGACTGGACATTGCCTATCAGCGATCTTCTCCATTTTGAGGTGAACATTTCAAGGTACCCAGTACCGGGGTTCAAAAAAACATACAAAACACGGAGATCCCCCAATAAATAGGATAGATACGACAATAGTTTTGGGGGATGACCCATGACTTCCCTCCAGATCAAAGTCTTTGTCCACAAGCGGATTTCTTTGGCTAGGTCACCGAAAAGCTTTGTAGATAGGTCGGCGTGATGGTGGCACCAGCCACACAGGCCAAAGCATCGACGCCTGGCTTGGGGTGTGCAGGGATCCCTGAGAATCCAGCAAATTTTGGGGCAGCCGAGTTTCAAAATCTGTTGTCATTCTCATTCTGTTTGGAATCTAAGACCTTTTGGTCCCAAAACTAGACGACGGATGGCCCGAGAGCGAAGAGAAGTATAGTGAGATATGTAATTGTGAAGATCGTATAACATGAAATATATAGAGAGAGGAATATA
>BGPT01000627.1:206037-224265 GCA_003297045.1 Symbiodinium sp. clade C Y103 | reverse complement strand
AAGATGTACAGATGTGAAGAGCAGATGTGAAGATATGCAGATGTGAAGATATGTAGATGTAAGATGTGCAGATGTGAAGATATGAAGATGTAAGATATGTAGATGTAAGATGGTGAGATGTGAAGATATGCAGATGTGAAGATATGAAGATGTAAGATGTGCAGATGTGAAGATATGAAGATGAAGATATGAAAATGTAATCATGCAGATCTCTTTTTACGAAAAACCCTTCGCAGACGCTCTCGGGAAAAAGGACAGTAGAAGGGCAAAATGAATTGGAAGGTCACGGACAAATACAGCTATCTGGGTTTGTCTCGAAATCGGGTACCCACCATTTCTTTCTAGACAGACCGATCCTTTTTCGGGGGGCAAACGTGAGACCAACCCTGACTGTTGCAGGTAGCAGCATTTTGACCCAGTTGCTTTATCGTGTCTCCAAATTCGAAGAAGATATCGCCTTTTTGGCAACCTCCAGCGGGAGAACATGGTAATCCAGGCATCTGGAATTGATGCCTCTTGGGGGATCTCTTCTATATAATACATCTCAGAGTTTTCTTTGGGTGAGTTGTTGGACGCGGAGGGCCATCTATATATATATTATAGATTTCCACCCATTTCACTAGAGAAGTTGGGAACTAAAGCTGCGGAGATCACATGTGCGATGGTTAAAATGATGGTATGTGGTTTAGTTATGGTCATTCATCCCACGATTGGAACCCTTCTAATTAAAAATCCATATGGACTGATGATCCAAGTTTTGACCCTGAAACATGTGCATTGCTGAATAAACAACTTGAGAGAAAAAAAAACAACAAAACACCCGTTGATCCAGTAGATCAGGTCAAGTCTCTGCATGCAAAGACTTGAATCCAAACTTCTGGCAGTGTCGATTGTGAAGTGCTTAGGCCCCCGAGAAATTGAGATAGGACCAGGAACTAGACCCAGAAAGCATAGCTGCTAGATAAATTCGGTAGCATAGCTGCTTAAGATTCTGCTTCGCTATGTCTGGGATATCTTGCCCACTGACTACAGTATAACAATCTGCGATCTTTCGGCCACGGATCGCCAGCCATCTCCAACATGTTTGCCCCAAACCACATCATCATGGCAGTACTTTGATTGAATTTCCGCAGGGAACAAGTACCCTACATTGCAGTTCAGCTGGGTACGAAAGATTTTACCCATTGGGGAAAACACCCGTCTGACTCGTGACGCTCAAATCAGTAAACCCGATCAACAGCAACCATTCCGTTGGATGTTGGAGATTGCAATCCCCCATTTGCATGTTGAGAAAAAATTGAAAAAACAGACAATCCGGTTTCACAAACAATCCTGCCTCTGGTTGGTTGAAGGTATCCTCATAAGTAATTTTGCATCATTCGGCAGAGCAGCGAGTAAGAAAAAATCCCATAAAATCCCATCGAGTCTCGCATAATCCCGCAATTTTCTGACCAATCAACAGGCCTCGCCTAGACATCTGAAGCCACGCACCGGATCCAAGGACACTCGGCAGGTGCTGCAGTTGCAGAGGAAATGCTTCGTCGCCTGAAGCGATTTGAGGCCATTTGATGCCATGTTTTGAAACATGAGGATTCACGAGTAGAAATGTCATATAAATAGGGATTTCATAGGGCTTTAAGAGGGATGTAATGAGTGCTTCAAATCCCTCTGACTATTTTTTCGTGTGAAGAAAATGCTTATAAGAATTGATTATACACGTGTTATTAGATCTATTTAGTAGGAACTGAAGAAATTGGAATCCCATCCCAATGATGTACTGTAAGATATAAAGTTTCCATGAAATGAGGCCCAAAAATGAATTGATGTTTTGTATGTCGTTTGCATCACTCTCAACCACCGAAATTATTGGCCATACTTCACCCAACTCTCTGTCAACTTACAATCAACTATCTTGGTTCTCCTCTACTTGTTGCATATATAATGACCTTTCTTAACTTAAATAGATCGATGAATATCCACTGTTGGTACGAATACATTCGAACATGCCTCCAGTTGAGATCTTCGACTGGCGATGGATTCCAACAACGACTCCTCTGCCAGGTACGACCTTGGCCCCGCAGCCGTTTTTTCTTCGTCGGTGGATGGCCCGGTAAGTACCCTCCGGTCATCCAACCGTTTGCGACCTGGAAACCATGGCCCATTTACTTCTATGCATTACTGAAAATAAACATGGTGATGTTCCATAGTTCTGTGAAATTACCAGAAGGTGTACATATTCCATGACTACCAGGGCTCCCAACACACGAAATGAGAGGATAACTGGGTAAACAAAGAAGTAGTATGTCGAATTTACTGCACTCCCTTGTGGCTGCGATTCACCGTGATTCACCGTTGGGTGGAGCAAACATGGTTATGGTGGATAATTCGGTATGTGTGAATAATAGATATATATCGACAGTCACGGTTTGTAACAATATTAAACAATATAAGGTTGTTGGTAATAATGGTTCCTAGGACAAAACATCGGGTTGGTAATGGGGTGTACTGTAGCTTTGCTATGGTTTACTGTACGTCTATAGGTAATGGGTGAACACAAACAACCTCAGGGCACTTTCCTTTGGAAACATGGTTTCGTAAATGAAACACCCTGTGTTTCGGTGACCCTTATTCAATATTATTCTCTTATTTTCGGATTAAACATGTTCGCTGCAACCCTGACGTTGATCCGCATCTGAAGATAAGTTGATGTTACTACTCCAATCCACATATTTGCCAGAGGGGGTGGCGGATTTTTATCCCCTATTAAGATAAGTTGATGTTACTATCATGTTGGGTGTGGATCAACGTGCGGGTTGGGGCGTACATGTTTGCTATAGTGTTTGCTTTGCCTCAGAGTGACAATTATCTAACATTTCTGGCCCAGCCAGAAACACATGTTGGCCAGAAATACGTGTTGATTGTTTCATATTGTATCAGTATCAACGTTCTTCTATATATACACATAAATGGGTTTGTCCGGAAAAAGGGTACCCCTTTCTATCCACTTGTTAATCATCATTTTCGCCATTAAAGTTGCCATTTGTTGGGCACCTCATTGAAAGACACGCCCAAGTCCATGGTTGATTGTATATCCCATTCTATCGCATCAAATTCCCATGAAATTACCATCGAATCCTATCATATCCTCATAGATATATTTATAGATGATTTTCCCATTACATTCCAATATAACTATAAAACCATATAAACCCTATTTATCCATGCGTTATGATTATGATTGACTATACACATCATCGTCCCTGCCGTTCCTGCCAGGTGGCACAGTGATCTCCTCGCCCACAGGGATGTCACGCCTGACTGAGTGTTGGGTACCCGGTAATTTCGCACAGCTATAGAAGATCACCATATCTACATATATCTACTATAATAGTAAATGGATCAATTATTCATAGTTACGTTCAATTTCCGGGGAAGAAATATGGATGAGTCAGAAACTCACTTGGGGTAGGAGAGCATGTTGAGATATGTTCAGTGACCTGCTGACAAGTAGCCTAAGAATGCAGATTTCGGCAGGCACAAACATTCATGTGATGTTTGAGTTTGAATGCATTCCTTCACAATCAAAGCTTCAACAGATTGACACCAACTGCTCACCCTTTCATCCCAGTGCCTGGCGCGCAGGGTGAAGCAATCCCCCTCGTAGTGCCACATGCAGTTGGGCCGGCAGTCGTGTGAGATGAAGGCGGGCAGAAAGAAGGTGCTGAAACCCACGGGCTCCTGGTTGGGATCTATTCTTTGGGGGCCCGATATGGAGGTAAGATGAGGGGGATTCAATACATCTAATGTTAGGGGGGTGGCATTACCTTGATCAGGTGACCAAAATGTTGTAGCAGCTATCACACTTAAGACCCTCCGGTAATCAAACATAGCAATTGGAAATCCCCTAAAAATAGAGGTTTCAATAGGAAAATCCCCTATAACTGTTGGATTTTCCAGGTATATCTTAATATTGTTTTTGCATGGCTAAATTTGAGGCTTAATATGGTCCAATATGGTTCAATGCTCAAAGTTGCCGGCAATCCTTGGACATGTCAATGTCTCCATGAATGTAGATGCTGGGGATTTTCCATCGCTGACCTAATCCCACGGCGTTTCGCTGTCGTGGCACACATCGGTTGCACTCCTCGCTATGTTCGAAGCAGTTCAAAAGCCACCTGAGGTGCTATATGGGCTATGGCGAACTGTCACAACAATCCATGGCCAAGGAATTCACGGCAAAATGAACGGGATACCATTCAGAAGGCTTATCGTGAGTGTTGAATGCTCATTTCATTATGTTGTGTGCGTGGGTAAATTTGCGAATATGGCATAAATGTGTACCTTTCATTACCTTTCCATACTTGTGTTTTTTTCCAAACATCCACCAACATTCTAGAACAGCCATGTCACTGCAAGTCCAGTTTCTACGTATTCCCGCTTTTTCCCAGGCCAAAGCATCTGGGAAAACACGCCAAGACACACTGCCAGAAGACTCTCCAGTTTCAGGGCTAGGGAACTTGCAGCATTGCGGCCCCAAAACTCATGGACGATGTGGAGTGAATCCTGGCGAGGATAGGCTCAACCCGGGACAAGGAAAACTCTGCCATCCTGACAACTATGGTGAGACAAATAATGATGTGTTGGGCTAAGAGCCAGAGTTAGAAGCGGAAATCGCGTCTGATGTGATGTTTGGCAGTTCCATTTCAGTTTTGAGGGTTGGATTGGGAAATGATACAAAATGGCAAAGGACCCTCTTCCCAATAAAGCAGCCTGCAGTTCTTCAAAGTGCGCCAACACCCCAAATCCTTTGTTTTGCTTTGCTTTCCGCCCGTAGTTTGGGTCCATCCCGTGAAAAGGTACAGTTGGATGTTCTCCGTCGTTACTTAATCCATGGATTTTCTCCAATATTTGAACAATTCCCCCCATCATTTCACCCCGAGTTCATCCCCACTGAGCTCTCCATCCCCACTTGGCCTCCGAAGGTACTTGCGGCTCCGGGTGGTAGAACATCAGCAGCCGCTGCTGTTGCTCCAGGGTCACGTATGGGAAGCTTGCATTGCAGCCCTCGTAGTCCTCGCCTGGCGTGGCTCGATGGAGAGTGGTGATGGTGAAATTAACATTGCCATGTCAAAACTATCGTTGGCATCCCCGCAACAATGGGAAGGCAAAAAGTCTCACATTGGGCAAATCACATTGGGCAAAATGCCAACCATGAAATGGGATATTTAAGTGGCTTCAGAATTAAAAAAAAAACACCCGAAGTGCCGGGTTGATTTGTGGCTAGACCTCGTAGACATTCATGGACAAAAAATGCTACTAACCCGAACAGGCTTGAACCAGGTTTGTCCCAACATAGGGGTACCTCAAAATTGGCTGGTTGATCATCATGTTCCCATTGAAATAAACATGTTGGGTCTAAATAAACAAATGTTTGTACACACCACAGTATCATATCAAGCTGGTTGGTCATATTCTCATGATATTTAAAATCAATTGGTGTTATTCCCTTGTTGTTTAATCATAACATAAGTTACAAGGTGGTGCCCCCCCAGTTACAAGTGGGTTTACAGTATATAGACCCATTAACTATAGCCATATTCCCCCATAAACCCTAGTGAACCCAGTTTTAAGTAACCTTAGCTATCTTTCATTGGATTGGGTTAAGGGAAAATTTACAGGAAACCATGGATTTTAGGGGTTTCCGGTTTCGATTTTCCCTCAACCCAATCCAATGAATCTTGGGGGCACCACCTTGTACTCCCTTTATCCAAAAGCCTCGCCTGCCAGTGAGCTCAACGCTGCCCAGTACCACAACGGTGCATGGGCGAAGGATTTCCTCGGCGACAGCGACCGACCTAACGCATAAAAGAGGTCCATACAGGGGGGGTTCAGCAACAAAACTAGGAGTTGCTGATACATGATAGGTATAGATCTAGGTGTTTTATGTTTCTCATTTTGAATTTCGTTTCTCTCACAAGGTTTACTATGGGTGGTTCTACTGCAAATTTATCACATTTTGAGAGATGGGTTTACAAACTAACTAGAACTGCCCCCCCCCCCAGTAGCTATTCTCCTTTCGGGGAAGCTTGACATTTATCGAAACATCACCTTTTCAGTGCATTGTGAAAAACAACGAATCTTGGGCGATCATTGGGTACCTGAAGATGGCTGTGAATCTGGTGTGAAAAGGTTGCCAATTTGACTCATACCCAGATTTGAACTTGTGAAGTGCCTTTTCAGAAAAAATGGGTGGATTCAAGTTCCGAATTTAAAACTATGGCTTGTCTATTTTCCCAAATTTGGTTCAGTTTCCAATTTTGAGGCACTATCCGGGATCCCAATCATGGCGAAGCATGGTGCGAACCAAAGAGTATGAGTTTAGATGGCCGGCCTTCACATTCAGCCAACAACTGGACCTACTGTAGAAAACTTTGAACAACTTTGAAGATATCTATTTATCAACAAAAAGTACTAGTGGTTGGCCAAATTGGGTCAGCAACTGGAGCAAATCGCACTTCAGTTCCACTTGGCGATCATCGAAATGAGGTTGCGAAGTCATAGCACCAAGTTTGAAACCACCACCCCAAATGCCCAGAACAGCATGTCAGAACAGTTTTATGTGAGCCACTGTTTTCAGAATGCTCATCATCCAAAAACCTTGATCCATTCTAGACTATTTCCCTGACTAGCCTTCAGTAAACCAACAAAACGCACTGAAAAATGGTCTGTTTATAGATCATTTATTGTGATTTATATACCTATCAAAAATGGTGATTGTTCATAGCTATGTTAGTTTGCCAAAGGGTAATCGGTCAGTTCCATCTCCCATCCATTCCATCCAGTTTCACTTTGCAGAGTCGTTTCAATCGTATGAAGGCTGGATCCTCAAGCTTTGGTTGGTGGCAGCATGAATACCATGGAAATTGGGGAGTCAGGATACACGATATTTATATAATACTTTCTGGCAATTTAAGGTAGCTATGGAAAACCACTATTTTGTATAATCGGCAAATCATCATAAATCATGTATAAATGGGCGGCGGCCATGTTCCATAGCTCATGTCAAATAACCCAAGGGTATGTAGTGGTATATAGCTACAGTACCATTTGCCAGGACCAAAACTGCATAGAACAGTGGTAATTGGTATCAACTAAGTTCTCATTCAATCATTTCTAGTGCCATACATTGTTGATAGGTAGACCACTATATTTAATTTACTGTAACCACCCAAAAAAATGGGTGGTTCATCATCTCAAATCCAAAAAGGGTCTGACTTTTCTTCCAGCAAAACCGCAAAACGATCGTCCTTGGGAGCCTCTGCCACCAGATGCAAGGGAGCTTCGGCAAAGAGCCTAGGCCGTTCGTCATGTCTTTCCCGGTTGCCAGAATCAATCAAACCCGCAGCGTCACGTGATGAAATAGGAACCCAAGTATGGAGAATAGGGAAATTGGATATCCCATGAATATCCAAGTCCATTAGCCAATATGAAAAAAAAACATCCAATCTCCATACCTTGTTTTTTCCGGTGACAAGATGCTTTGTACCGCACGCGAAGTTCTTCTCCGCTACTAAAATGCGTCCCTTCTGTGGATGCACGTCGCAACGAAGGCTCCCAAAGACTTTTTCCTGACCTCGGGAAGCAACAGGAGATTCTCAGCTGTGCAGGAACCCAGCATAAGCCAGCCATCAAACAACAGTGAAAAAAGATGATACGCTTAAAAAACCATTGGATCTGAGGACAATGAATTGATGTTGTTGGGAAAAGCTACAGGAAACGATTGTTTTTGTGCAGTAATTGCGAGTGTCTCCTCGATTTTTGTTTTCCATCCACTTCTGGGAAAGGGTGGAAAAAGACTCAGGTGATTTCACCAGAAATGCGCATTGAACATGTTTTGACCATAAAATAATCAGTGTCAAACAAAAACTCCGGGATTTCACCAACAAGACCAATGGTGAAAAGTCTGGCTGACGTCAAGCAAAATCCGCGGTTCTTGCTTGGACACATCAGAATTGTTGTGCCTGATACCAAGCATCAACTATGGCTTCGTCTGAACGTCTCAACATGTTTTGGTACCAAAAATCCAATGGTTGATTATAATTGTCCAAATCAATCAGGCAATCTTATTGGTATCCATGGCTATCCTCATTTTCAGACCCACAAAAATTATTAAGTCATACTTAAGTCCATGCATGTCCTTGCAAAGACTTCACGGGCCAGCCTTGGACCTAAGCCGAGGACAGTAGGAGTTGATGTATTTTACGGTGTCCACCATGGCATCGCAGACACTGAAAGCTGGTGGGTTTGCCGATTTTTGCTTTTCGCTGGGATGCATTGAATCAGAAAACTGGAACCCCTGAACTGCCCAGGTCCGCCATTCGAAGTGGTCAAAGCTATTTCAATCTATTTCTTGGGTTTTAGAGTAGAGAAAGGCAGCACTTGTCCCACATCAAAAGAAAACATCCGTCAAGCCATAGGAATTCATCTGACATGACAAAGTGACACACACTGGGAGTAATTGAATTCGAGCAATGTGGGTCCTTGTCAGCAAGAAAAAGGACATTTAACGACTCAAAAGACGTCGCAAGCAAACACTGTCGCTTTCAGTATGCAGTAGGCTGTGTCTATCATATTCTACAGCAACCCCACCACAAAACAACAAAAAAATGGAAAATCCAGGAACATATAGGGAAAATAACATCGAACTATACCATCCTGGAAACACTTTTCGGTAGCTTTTTGGGAGGGGTGCTATACATAGAGTAAAACCACATGGTCCAGGATGGTTCTTGCTGGTATCAGTGATTCATCTATCGAGTCAAAGTTCAGCATCGTTAGAATCCATTGATCTTTCTTAGCTCAGATTCCTAGATAAGTTTCAAGCGTTTTGTACCAGAAACAACACCATGAGATACCATGAGATACTTGGCTGGTGACTAGAAGGGTGTGGTTTCCTAAAATGTTCCCTAAATCAATCCATTGAATCCACTGACTTTGCTGGCCGTCGGCTAAGCTCTGCAGCTTAACGACCTGATCTTTGGGCCATGCTGCTGTCCGAATCACATCTGTCATTTGTGGCAAACTCACAAGCTTTCCCAGGCCTATTGACTTGAGGTCAGTGAAATTACATAAAGTTACAAGTTTCCTGAAAGATTGGAGAGGAGGTTTCCTAAAATAGGGGTACCCCCAAATCATCCATTTTAATAGGATTTTCTATTATAAACCATCCAGTTTTGGGTACCCCCATTTTAGGAAACCCCCAAGACATCTCAGATCATCTCAGCATCCAATCACACTTTTTACAGAAATGCGGCAGTCGAACCATGCGAAGCTCCAGCTGGTGGCGGCGCTGCATCATTTATAGGTCTGGAAACACTGCTGAAGAGCAGAATGTCACGTAACCCCGATACAAAACCAGCTCCAAAGTTGGGATGATTATGAATTGGGTATATCTAGGGTATCACTCAAGTTACCACTTAAGTCTGGCACCCAAACACTTCAGATCATCTCATTGAGTCCCAGCTGAAGCGCTTCGTCACTATCGGAAATTCAGAGCCACAGCTCCACCTGGGGGGGGATCGCTTGCGCGTTTAGGCCGGGGGGAACCTTGGTTGGATCAACCGTTTGCGAAGATCAAATGATTGAAACCCATGGAGTTTACCACTTCAAGTTGATCTCATTTCACGGAATGATACCTACAAAATCCATCTGCGTGCCCAGTCCAACTTTGTCATTCGCGAATTGTTCACCACCAAATCATGCTGAATTACATCACATGACAAGAAAACCCTTAGGGAGTAGTGTGGTGTCCCCATCTTGCCAAATAGCTAAGGCTCCGTTGGTTTAGGCACCAAAAGAATGTAACCCGATCCCAAGTCAATCCCTTCCCCCGATAGTAAATCCAGCGAAAGCCTGGTGGAATGTGTTGGACCCGTGCATTTTCAGCCCCCCGAACATCCGGGGACATTCAATGTATGATATTGCTATTACGTCCTCATTTCATGCTGCTTAAACGATGTTAACCCTATGTGTTGGTGGACTGGACAACCGCCTACTAGTACTATATTAAATTGATATCAGCTATACCTTCCAGTAATCAAACGTGGCAATGGGCAAAACATCCGTTTATAGATTGAAGGTTTCCAAAAATGGGGGAGTACCCCAAATCATCCAAGTCATAAACGACCATTTTAGTAAACCCATAGTGACTTGGGGATCCCCCATTTGAGGACCCCAGATGAATTTCCCATTAAAACACACCATCTAGCATTACACCGATTTATAGATGATTTTCTACCCAATGATAGATGATGTTTTACCCATTTAAAGATGATGTGCTTCCCATTTATAGATGATTTTCCCATCAAACCCCTCAATCTCAGGTCTTTTTTCCCATTGCCACCCCCTAAAAAATCGCTCCTGGTCACCGTCCGCCGGACATGGAGGATCGACCTAGCAGGCCAGAAAAAGTGCCGAAAAAAACAGGGTCAAATAACTGGAAGAAAAAGTGTCAAAAAAAAACCTCTGGCTATGACTAACATTGCCATGGAAAATCCCGTATCTAAATGGAGGTTTCGTTCGCTGGGAAAATCATCCAAAATTTGCCATTTTCCATGGCTATGTTAAATAACCAGAGGGTAGAACAAAAATATCAAACATGTCCAACATCTCAAATGAAGTAACTCTTGGCCTCCATTTCCAATGCATAGTTGATACGGTCGTGCATTCTGAGACAAGAACCAACACCTTTGCGCTCCCCAACTCTTTTGGCGGCATGGAAGCCCTTGACAATTTCATGCATTCCATTCTTGGGCTCCATGTGTTCAGGCTGGATCTTCCACTCGCATTGATGGATTCCACTCGCAGTTTAACGCCGGGATGCATCCTCAACGGATCCTTGATAGGTACAATGTTGTGCAAGCTAGTTATAAGTCCATTGGCTATAGACTATAGATATGATATTATCATATATCTAGAACGAACCCTAGTTATGCCAGGCAAAAACCAAGCCGAGGATAGGGGCACCATCTTACGTAGACTTTGCCAGTGCCTTAACGACCCACTGCGCCTTCGGCCAAGTAGTACTGCAGCTGAACAAACCTCGGCGGCTGAGACCCTCCCATGCTTTTCTTGCCGGCAAATCCTCTTGAACCAAGGAAGGAAACAAAACAGAGGATAGGGATGCAATGTATGTAATGTATGTACCTAATAAAACAAGGAAGGATTGTTTGATATCTCTGCATAGCAATGTAAAGCAACCTATTAACTAGGTAAACCCAACAATAAACCATCCCCACAATCACCATAAACGGGTGGTAGAAACCATCCCCAAATGGTCGGTTAGTTAAAATTATTGGGTTGTCCACATTAGAGATGATTCAAGACTCCCTCATACTTTGGGGATAGGAGCTTCCTATGCAATCCTTAGGACGTAACGTTGCCAGTTCCCAGCGTGTAAATGGAGTTGGACACGATTCAAACAAGTATGGCTACTTTCCCTTGGAAATTGTTTTGTTTGTGATGAGACATGAATTTCATTATCAAATCATGATTGACACAAGACGCATTCACCTTAAATCACCTAAAAATCGATATACCCAGCTTGCCCATTTGGCTGCAGATCGAAAAGCTGTCGCCTTTTTTTGGCCAAGTCACTTCTCTTCGCAGAACATCATAAAGTCTACCTCCCAAGGATGTTTCCGTGGTTTGGACCCTCCAGTAAACCTGGCATTGGAACATGCATGGTATAGTTCACCAAGTGGAGATTGGACATTTCTATTTTTGGTGTCAAACAAATGTGCCGGTGTGCCAACAAGAAAAGGTATATCGTTGGGATAGCACCAAGGTTTGGAAAGGTTCTCACCTATGAAACTGGTTAAAATGCTCCTAGGGAGTTGCTCATATACTTCCTGTCAGCTGACATGGCTGGACTTTTGTGGGTTGGTATAGCTTCCTTCAGCATTTAGTTAGTTTCAATCCGCTTCTGCTGTTGCAAGAAACCAAGTGTTTGTTGCTAATCCCCCATTATCTAACTTTAGATGGCTTGGAACCCCCATGTTTGTTAGTCAAGTTAAGCCCCTACTTTTGCTGGTTTACGATTCAAATTTTCCATGTGATGCATCCGTGTTGATTTGGTCGACATCTTTACTAGCTTCAAACTATTTCACCCTCCTACAATGTGGCAACCCCCCCCCCCACTTATAAGCTGCGTCTTATAAACCCATATAACTAGAGAATATCTCTACCGTGAACCATTTATGACTTATTTGCAAACCAATTTACGCATTGTCAATCCAACATGAATATGGATCCATTTTGGATGACAAAATCCATACGTTTTTTTCTGACGAATTGGATCGAATTGGTATGATACCCACGAACATATTGTTAGGATTTGTTAAGTCAGAATCCTGGTTCCGGCTCTTGTTCAATGGCTCTTCACTTCTCCACATATGGGGTTTTCCACAAATGGGGGTACCCAAAAATGAATGGTTTATAATGGAAACTCCTATTAAAATGGATGATTTGGGGGTACCCCTATTTTAGGAAACCACCATATGGCATCGCGTTGGCGGTTTTGATGTAACCCCAGCATGCTTTTGATCCCACTGGTTGGATCAGCACCGCAAACACGCACCTGTTGCTTCGCAAGCCTCAGGACAGTGCAACTTCTGCGACAAAAAACGACCTGCCAGCGCCTGTGTCCTTGCTTCAAGGGAAAATCGACATAAAACCCAGATATTCATTGTGAAAAAACCTAGGAAACCCACGCTTTCTTGATATTTTTCTGAACATGTCCTGAGTTTTTTTCTCTGACTTGTACACTTCTGGGAGAGATATCACCCCTTCCGCCTGCTTCAGGATTCCGAAAACCGTGGCTAAGATCGTCCTTACCACTCCCTATAGATCCAAACACTTTCTCGGGGTGACATTCCCCATTCTTTTCGCACCCCTTTCACTACCTGGACAGATATAGATTCCAATTGCCTCCAAATATAAATCCTTGAATCAGTCAAACATTTTGTTATGGGTCAAAACCCTGCTACCCCAGGTACACTAAAATGGTTTTCCCCCCAAGTATGGTAATTCATAGGCAACTTGATCCATCCATATTTGATTTTTTTCAAGCTGTGCCCATTCCACAGATTTCCACACTTTCCCGGAGCACCCAGAGGTTGATCCAACGCCACGAGTTTTCTCGGACCAACAGAATCAGTACCCTCTGGTAATCAACCATGGATTCAATGGACATGACTTGCTGGAGAATCCTACATTGTCAATGTTTGTTTACTCCATTTCGGGTGATTTCCTTGCAAGCCATGTGTTGATGAAACCTGAACGCAAAGCATATTCTCCAACAAGGACAAACTACCAGTGCCCTTAGGTAATTTGACAGTTCGCTATTGAACATTTAAGACGTACAGTAAATCATCTATTTTAATGGGCCATCTAGATCATGGCTACTATGTAAATTACCAGAGGGTATAGGTGATTCTCATCCCTGAGGCCGAAAAACCAGGCATGGGAATGCATTAACTTCGCCAGATCCAACGCTTTGGCTTCGCCGCGCAAACGCATGCAGCCATATAGGAACTCTTCCACGTCCTCAAAATTCGGACAAGCCATGAGAACATGGCGCCAAAATATCGGGGACCGGCCATTGAAACAGGACATGTTCCCATTACACCTCCATTCTATTCCAGATTCACTTCAGCGACGATCTGAGCAACAAACAAACATGGCACATCACCAACAAACATTACCAAACTGGTTGATCGATAACAGTTTCTTGTGACTGATCATGAACAAAATAACCAGAATGAATGCGTTGCACCCATCCTCCATGGTGGTTTGTCAAAATAAACATATTCAGAACAGAACAACCAATACAGCGAAGTATATCTAGGCAGCCACAATGATATTAATTCATATATATATATATATACATATATATCAAATATCTAAATATGAACCAACGAAACAATTGGGGAAACTGGGCCCACAGCCTCTATTTTTTTATCAGTCAGGAAGTGGTGGAAAAACTCATAGATCAGCTGGGTTTTATCCATGTGTTTATCCCGTTTATACCTTGATCATATGTATTGAACGTCGATGAACATAGGTACCTTTACTAAAACAAGAGCACATCCAAGGATGTATATGATATTCTCTAATAACTCCCAAGAGATGGAAGTGTGGTTTGCCACTAGATGTGATTTCACGCTTGTTTATCTTTTCCGGGCTTGTTACCCTCTGGTAAACTAACGGTTCGCTACGGAAAATGGCCATAGAAGTGGATTTTCCCATGAAAAAATGGTAATTTTCCATAGTTATGTTAGTTTACCAGAGGGTAAATCCACCATTTATAGATAAGGTTGCCAGTAAAACCTCCATTTACAGTGGATTTGCACCCAACCAGCTGCCCAGCGGCTATCTCTTGACCATCATCGCCATCCAGGAGTCGGAAGAACGTCCACACCTCTGGGGTCAAGTCTGGTCCCGGCTTCGGATCATCGACGTTTTGACTAGTGCTATATAATGTACATATATATATATATATGTATATATGTTTATATATATACATATTTGTATAAATATTATATATATATATTTATGTATACATGTTTGTATGTAAATATTCATATAGACCCTCCGGTAATCAAACGTGGCAATGGAAGATCCACCATTTAGAGATAAGTTTCCC
Organism: Symbiodinium sp. clade C Y103; assembly: GCA_003297045.1. NCBI lineage: Eukaryota > Dinophyceae > Suessiales > Symbiodiniaceae > Cladocopium > Cladocopium sp. clade C. The sequence goes on along the minus strand of BGPT01000627.1, from coordinate 209,561 downwards.
ATTAAAACCTCCATGTATAGAGGATGTTCAATTGCCACGTTTGATTACCAGAAGGTATCTACCATAAACCAGAGTCGACCTTGTGACATCCACTTAGCTGTCTTACCATAAATCAATTGTACGTCCTCATGTTTATTGTCTAAATCCTCATTGTTGGTATACATCTACCACAAACCAACAAAATTGTCTTATATCCACAGCCAACTATGTTTAATTCATCACCATAAACCCTAAATAATCTAGTTCTCTCTACCAACTTAGCCACCACAGCGAAAATTCAAAAAGCGTAGTGTTCGGAAATCAAGTATGTCTAAATGCAGAAGTTTCTTGCTTAAATCTGACATTTTCAGTGGAGCCGCGAAAAATACCACTATATATCCAATCCCATTATTATACTGGTTGATTAATATCAACAAGTATTCCTATTGTCGGTTAGATTAATCCCCAATCAGCCAGTTAGTATAAGCCATTCTATGAACCCTTCAACAGAGGTACTCTTCGGGGGAACAAAAATATGGTTTGCTATGGTTTGCTAGAACATCCAGCATTAATGAATGATGTTTCCCAGCTAGAAACCTCTATTTATAGAGGATTTCCCATTGCCATAATTGAGTACCGGGTGGTAAATCTACTATTTTTCCATTACTATCCCATTATCATCCTATTACTATCCCATTCTTATCCCATCATTATCCCAATAATACGAATCCCGTTTATCCCCATTAATCTCACCATCAATATCATCATCAATATCCCAATTATATCCCCATTTTATCATGATATGTCCCAATATTTTCCCATATTGTCCCATACTTTCCCATATGTTCCTATGATTTTGCCAGGATTTCAATGGCTCCGGGTTTCCCCAACATCGTCGATGCTCAACTCCAAGGCTTCGAAGTAGGTCTTCACATCCAGGTCCTGGGGAAACGGACGGTTGGGGCCTGATAAAATCCCGTGAAAGATCTGGGGTTTCATGGGTTTCACATGGTTTAACCAAGAAATGTGGCGATCTCTGGTTGATTTATGATGGTTGAAGTTGATAGCCTTGGTTTAGTTCTGTTTACGGTAGGATTTATGGTGTATTGACGTCAGTCAGATGGGTAATTCTAAACCAGCAACATCACTGGGAAGGCCACATTGTGACAGAAGTTTATGGGTGGTTTCAACCCATCCAGTGATAGCCAAATACAAAGGGTTTAAGGTTCATCACTCCAAAACATATTGAACATAGAAATGAAATGACACAAATATGTGTCAAATATATGTCAAATATATTTCAAACCACCCACCCACCAGTCAGTGGCTACGTGAACTTCGCCTCCTCATGCCTTATACCAAGTCACCACAGTCATCTTAGACATGGGTGTTTCTTGAAACGCTGGATCCCGAACGCATTACTAATGGCATTTAAAATTGACCAATTCCAATTAGGGATGATTTTGGGGTCATTTGTTTGTTGAAGACCCAGTACAGGTTTTTTTTTTATGGAAATTGGGTAACACAAATTCCATGGATGATCATAGTTTTTTCATCTAAATTATTTCGTTGAAGCACACATCATTTTGGTACAAACTCAAATATAGTTCTGGTTAGTTACAGATATCTTCAGAATCCCATAAGATATCCCCATAGCACCGTCCGGAATGTTGACTGATTCAATCCCCACTTGTATCCATTAATCGGTGAAATCCATATTTGGTTAATGGTTTCAACCCCGAAAAATATCAATAACTGGGGTTCATCATCATCATCCCATAGGGTTGAAAATCAAAGATATGGGTGTGTCTGGGAACTGGGTATACCTTCACTGGATTGGTTTAAGGGAACATTTACAGGAAACCTCTATATTTGATGGGGAAAACCATGGTTTCCTGCAGATTTTCCCTTTAACGAATCCAGTGACACCTCCAAACATTGCGATGTTATAGGGAAAATCGTGATTAACTAGTTGATGTCGAGACATGTTGAGACACCTTATTTTCAGACAAAACCATGTCTGGAACCACCAACCAGGTATGTTGAATCCGCTCGCGCCCAATCGGCCTCCATCCGTTCTTCCAACTCCACCAGAGTAATGAGACCTTCGACCAAAGTGGTCAGCCCACCACAACATCAGGCATTTCACCAGCAAAAAATACGTGACTATATACATATACCAGGTCTATCATTTATGGTGTTATGGAATATATCGCCAATCTACTTTGAGTTGGTTACTTTCAAAGCAAAAACAATGGGGTAATCAAGTAACCATCCAAGATTGACCCTGGAGCTTTTGTGATGGATGGTGATTGCTCACAATTCAACCTCCCAAAAAGAAAACATCGAGCATCTGACAAAAACGAAGACTGGTTAGAAAAAAAAAACGAAAATCATGGGAATTCTACACACTGAAAGGGTCGAGACCAGCACATGTCTTCTTTCCGAGACAAATGATCATTAAAATGTGGGTGAACACATTATTTGGGTTCAAAAATTGTGTAGACCCCCAATGGTTTCGAGGTTTACCTGAAAAAATGGTTCCCAACAAAATCAAGTCATCATCATGTTTCCTATATTGAAACGGCTATAACTGAGGGGTTCACACTATGTTCAAAGAAATGTGTTATGTTAAATAGGCAATTCTGATGAACCATTCGGTTGGCGGATACCTGATCTAGACACAATTATCATGTAAAACATCAACAAATCAATACAATAAAGAGGAACCCCAGGTTGTTTGTTGGTGGCTCCGACCTGGTGAAAACGCGCGTTTTCACCAGGTCACAACACCACCTAATTACGAGTTTGTGTGTTTTTTTTCCCACTGCCCGCAGTGTTTTGTAAGGGTGGGGTTGGGGGGGGTGGGGGGGGGGTTGGGGGGGGGCGTAATAACGTTCTGTCTGTTGCATCGGCACACATGCGTCATGGTATGTTCTTTTGCACTTCCACACACGCGGGATGTTACGTCATGGTATGTTCGTTTGCACTTCCACACATGCGGGATGTTACGTCATGGTGTGTTCTTTTGGAGTTTCACACATGCGGGATGTTACGTCATGGTATGTTCTTTTGCACTTTGNGCACTTCCACACATGCGGGATGTTACGTCATGGTGTGTTCTTTTGGAGTTTCACACATGCGGGATGTTACGTCATGGTATGTTCTTTTGCACTTTGACACATGCGGGATGCTACGTCATGGTGTGTTCTTTTGGAGTTTCACACACATGCGGGATGTTACGTCATGGTATGTTCTTCTTTTGCACTTCCACACACGCGGGATGTTACGTCATGGTATGTTCTTTTGCACTTCCACACATGCGGGATGTTACGTCATGGTGTGTTCTTTTGCACTTCCACACATGCGGGATGTTANGCGGGATGTTACGTCATGGTATGTTCTTTTGCACTTCCACACATGCGGGATGTTACGTCATGGTGTGTTCTTTTGCACTTCCACACATGCGGGATGTTACGTCATGATGTGTTCTTTTGGAGTGTCACACATGCGGGATGTTACGTCATGGTATGTTCTTTTGCACT
>BGPT01000627.1:166037-201037 GCA_003297045.1 Symbiodinium sp. clade C Y103 | reverse complement strand
TGTCGTTGTAGTTGCAGTTGTAGTGGTAGGCGTAGTTGTAGCTGTAGTTGTGGTTGTAGCTGCGGTCCTAGTTGTAGTTTGTAATTGATTCTAGTGTAGTGCATTGTAGTGTAGTGTAGTGTAACGTTCCGAAACGAAGCAATTCTGCGAGACTTCCTCAATTTTTGAAGTTGACAACATCAAAAACGAAGCGATTCTGCGAGCCTTCCTCAATTCTTGAAGTTGACAACATCAAGAACGAAGCAATTCTGCGAGACTTCCATCAAAAATGAAAAGTTGAGTGTGCAGCTGATGGGCTCGTACTAGGCTCGTACCCTTGCGTTTTGCGAGTTTTCCTCTCCATCTCTTTTAGGTACTGCGCCCGCCACGATTAAGTGATGCCAGGTCATACGAAGCGCTGCACCTGTCACGCAAAATCATCTTAGCAAACCTGAAGATCTGATGCTCCAAATTGCAACCCCTCTCAGGAATTCAACGCCCTGACCTCTTTACGCGCGTGCTCAGGTGTCTCTTGTATTGCGCCTGCCAAGCGACATGCATCTTTGCATTTCCTCTTCAAATGTCCCACGCCTGCCATCGTTTTTACAAATGTACAAAACCATACAAAACCCACATTAGCTCACTTTTGACAAGGTGCGAAATCCTTTGCGCCTGCCACACAAAACGAAGTCTGAACGTCCAAAAGTGCTCCGAACCCCTCAGTTTTTTACACTTTTGACTTCCACATGTGCTTCGCGCCACAGCGGCGTGCACTTTTTCGACATCTCAACTGCCAAACAGTGGTCCGGACCTGAGGCGTTTTTACCATTTTGACTTCCAAATGTGTTTCACGACAGCGCCCTGCGCTTTTTCCACATCTCAACTTGCAAAAGTGCTCGGGGAATGGTGTGTTTTGTGCCTGTTTACTTCCAACTGTGCTTCGCGCCACAATGCCGTGCGCTCTTTCCACATCTCAACTTCCAAAAATACTCCGAGCAGGTGTTTTGTGCCGTTTTACTTCAAAATGATTCAAAATGTGCTTCGCGCCACAACGGCGTGCACTTTTTGATCTCTCATCTGCCCAAATGGCTCCGCACCTGCCGCTTTAGCGAGCCTACTTTTCGCGCACCTGCATCTTCTCTCTTCTGACTTTCTGATTGTCTGATCTTCCCTCTTCTGACTTTCTCCTCTCTGAGCTTCTCTCTTCTGTGGCTCTTCCCATCTTGGCTTTTCCCTCTGTCCACATTGTCGGAAGATTGACTTCTAACTTCCTTCGATAAGTTGTATGTATGTATATAATATTTAATAATGATGGCTCAGAATACCAAACTTTCGCAAAACTGTAGCAAAAATGGATTTATTTTCACGTACTTGAGAGAAAAAAAACGCAGGGGTTCTCAACATAACATGAACGGTCTTCGCAACTAAAACTCTTTGCCCCGGACCTTTAGATCGACAACCATATATTCTGAGATGTTATCTGACATATATTATGTTCCGACATGCTATCTAACATACTACAGTATGTGGCATTTTATCTAGCGTTCATCTGATGTTCTATCTGACACTTGATTTGGCAATAGGGTTCGCGTCCAGCGAGGCCTTAAAACCCTGGCGAGCTTGCGATAGGATGGCTGTGAAGAGGTGGCTGGCAAGGAAGCTGGTGATGATGTTGGAGGAGGACGAGGAGAGGGAGAAGGAGCGGGAAAACTAGAGAACCCTACCTGGCAGGTGAGGAACAAACTGGAACATACGGAAGTGCAGCGAGGTCGGTCTATCATCATCATGCTCATCATCAACATGTCTATCCTCATTAACCTTGCCACCACTTTCATCAGAATCAGAATCAGAATCGTCATCATCATCATCATCATCATCATCATCATCATCATCATCATCATCATCATCAGCATCAGCATCAGCATCATCATCATCATCATCATCATCATCATCATCATGGCCGTCATCGTTGTCATCGTTGCAATCCTCATCATCGTAGTCATTGTCCTCTTAGAATGCCAATTGTTTGAGCACCCATTGCGAACCTATGACCTGCAAAAAGCGTGTGATGGTCTTTAATGCGGATCATGTTGCTTTCAGCAGAAACAGGAAAGTTCGTGCACAAGAACTCCTGTCGAATTATCAACCAGTGCACTATGGCCTTTCTGTCAATAGAAACATGCGCTGTACAATCAATCTGGTTGTTCAAGGTTTTTAGTGACACCATTGAACAAAAGCATAGCATCATCCGCGGCAGGGTCAGACTTCTGTGACTGATAGTTCCAGCTACAGTCATGACAATCTGTTTGACAACACATAGATTCGAACACAGAGAGCCAAGGTTTGAAGTTTTGCTGATTCTTTTCAAATGTTCAGTGTTGAGAAGCCCTGTTGAATATTGTATAGGCATTACTAACCTACCATTGGTTTATTGGAAAAGCTGAAAGCTGAGGCCCAAACATTCAAGACCTGACAGCAGCGATGAAACATGGTGCAATCCGGTGACATGTGGAGAACTGTGGTAAATGACAAAATGGTTGAATATGATGACAAAATGAAATGAAGTTCAAAATACTGTGGATGAGAGAAATCCTGCACCAGTTGATAGGTGGTTTATCCAATGATTTCTACGGTTTTAACATGTTTTAACCATCCAAGGTAGTGCAGGATTTGTTTTCCATCCACAGTATGTCGACCCAAATGAGAAATGAGAAATGTGCTGAATCTGACTTGTGAATCTTCTAAAGAAAATCCAAGTGACCCCCTCATGGAATTCCAATCAAGTTCCTGTAGAAACATGACCTTTTGCAGGGTTCCAACAACCGCAAAAACACAATTGACCATTTCACGTGATCTTGACCCCTCAAAACAAAAAAACGGAACATGGCTTTGTGCATTTGTGCAAACATGCTCAAAAATCAAGGAAACAACGTGATGATACACCCACAATACATATTGATATGCACAAAACCACATGATTTTTGGGTGAGCCACGCCGACCCCATCCAAAGAACCCTGGCAAAAATAGCATCAAATCTAAAATGCTGATAGATGAGAAGATTCATGGATTGACTCCATATGAAATATCAAAATGCGGGGTACTCTAAACCCATGGGTATCCCCAATTTTTTAAAGAACATGATTTCAAGGTATCCATTTTTTTTTAAACAAAACACACTGAAATAGTCTACTGCAATTTTGGATGATTTAGAAGTACTGTACCCAACTTTTTTAGGAAACATCCATATCCATTTGCACCCTCCGACTGGGCTTTCATCTAAGACGGCGGCTGCGAACATGGTGAATGAGATGTACAACATGAAGACCACCTGCCGCAGCTGGATCCATCAGTGATTTGCCGCAGCCATACCACAGAATTTGACTTTTCTAAAGGCTTCCCTCCAGCAGCTTGAAGTTTCAGAAGCTTAGATAGATATGTGGGTTCCTCTGAAAAGTAAAGAACACTCCCATGCTCCTATCGTTGATGATCATGTTCCAAACTGAAATTGTCAACTTTGGTACCCATGACCAATTTCGAAGGTACTGTACCGAACCCAAATAAAATCCAATATTTATTGGTTGGTCACCGGTCACCGGTATTCTTGATGGTTCCAACATCATTCGGGCTGGTGCCAGCTGGTTATATAAATACGGCTTGTTGCATACCTACCTCCAAAATAGGTCTGAATTGTGCTGATCTAAATCAGGATAAACACACCTCTATTGGTTTTGTCACCCCTATTTATACTTGTTTGTTGAAAGATAGGTTAGTTCATAATTTCCAGTAAAGCAGCTACTATACAGTAACCTAGAAAACCAATCACTAGGGCTATATTCTTCATGGCGTTGAACTCATTCCCACGTCCCCAGCCAGCCGCCATTCCGATGGCCTTCCAGGCCTAGGAGGATCATGTCCCACTTATGGTGCAGTCATAGGACAATAGTGGTGATAGTTCATGTGATTTTCCAACTTCACAAAGGCTATTTGGGATTGTGCGAAAATGGTGAGTACCGCAAATGGCTGTTTTAACAAGGAAAAATGAGGTCCCAATCCACTCGAATTGCTATACAATAGTTTTAAACAATCCAGATGCACAGATTAGATAGATGAGACAGCTTCGAAAGAATTGAATAATCATGCATGACAACCTCGAAAACAGATAGACCATCTCCCATCCAGCACAATCAATTTCCTTCCAAATAGACATTTACGTCGACGTAACGATATTGGGATAGCTATCCCTGTACATTTCTCGAGCAACATCTGGCTCTGACTGGAGACCCGAAAAAATCATTCCGTTGATTGTAAAAAGATTTGGTGGCCAAGGCAGAACCCCAGCCATTTTGCTATGTGATGCCTGCTTAGTCATGGAATTTTTTAAGTGTTGTTTAGTAATACCCGGCGAGCAAACTGAAAATATGATCATTGTTGCTGTTGATCAACCGCAAGGATGCAAGCCCAACTACAGGTCAATATAAATGGCACAATGACTCCGATATGTGGTCAAACCGGATCTTGGGTTCGGTATAGCGGGACTATTTCAGACTTTCACAGTGAGGCCCTGAAGGCTGGTCAGTCTGGTGAACATACAAAACATGAAGGTGCACAGTGATTGTGTAGCGCAAGCAGGTCCTTTAAAATTACAACATAGTCACTTAATGATGCAAGAAAAAATCTGCGAAACAACCAATGTGGATCTTCTCCATTTGGAGGTTTCCAATCCATCGAGGTACCCTAAATCATCCAAGGCATTTGGTGGATGTCGACGGAGGGATCCCTAGTGAGCCATGAAAAATACCATGTTTTCCCATTACTCGTTGGTTACAGAAGCTATTCCGTTTCTGTGGGTTAGTCCAGAATTCCCAACAAACATCAATAAACCAGTTATTCACATTGCCCTCCCTGATTCGTCTCACCAGTCGTTCGGGCTTCCAGCAGTCGGATCTTCAGCACTCCCTTTGTCTGAAGCGCCACAAATGGCTCCCGGCACACTGAACACTTTTTGAGATCCCAGTTTTGCACCTTCAAAAAGACCATCTGTTGCTTCACCTCGTCCTTCCACTTGGGATTGTGATCATGACGTTTGAACCTGCCCGTGATTCAAAATTTATCTTTCCAAACTCTTGGCTAGATCTCATATTTATTCCTGGGTGAACTCATGTTGAATACCTCAATATTAAAATATTTGGGAACCCAAAATGTAACAGATCAAATACATTCAAATACTAAAAAGAGGTTTTAGTAGAACGGGTATTCAAGGTTTGGGGAAAGGGATTAGCATACAACATGCTTTGCCAACCTTACTAGAATACGGCTGGTATTGTTTAAGGGATTAGCAATGTTAGCAGCAATTCTGTTGCGAAGAATTCCGTAACACAAGGTTGAATTTTGGTACTCTACGTACTACGTGAACTTTAAATAACTTAAAAAGTCTTAAAAACTAAAGCGTAATGATGTGTTTTTTTCCCCAAGAGCTAGATTGCTATTTCCCTTGGGAAGCGCAGAACACCGACAACAAAAATCACATCAGTTACCCCTGCAGCTAAACGTCAAGGTGCCAAGGACAAACCCATCAAAGGCGTCTCAGCAATCTGCCAGGAGATGCCACCGGTGATGGACATGAAGAGCGTGGACCTACCGCGACAGGCGAATGTTTTGGAAGAGCTCAGGCATCCCATGGATAGCTCACTGGGTTGTGGATGGGATATGCATACATATAATCATATATATAAATATATAATATATAAATATACATTTATACTTAAAGCATCTTTTAGACATAGATACGCATATTTATGCATATAGACATAGTTGGAAGTCCCTGCGCATCCAATTAGTGTTCTGGCTGGCTGGAATTTCCTGCAGTTGAGACTTTTCTGGCTAGCTGGAAAATCTCAGATGAAACACCATAATTCATAAGGTACACTACCTCTTCAACGTGGTTTTCCTGCAACAGGTTTGTTAGCCAGAGGCTGCAATTCTAAAATTCCCTCCCAGTTAAAGTAGAATGATTGTTGTTGATATCCCCATGTGGTTTGTTGCAGTCCCCAAATATGTTGTTGTTTGATGCTTGTCTAAAGCCCAAGCCATTTCCAAGAGCACATTTTTCAATGGCATCACCACGTTCAACGACAAATGAGTAGACAAACATAGTTCTTCAGGAATGTGATCACCAAAACTGGTTGGTGGCTAACTCCCCTAAAAACTGTTCCTGTATGTTTCTTTTCTGTTATTCAAGCTGGGTAGATATGCGCAATACTTAACAAACACTCTCTGAACTTTGCCACATCAAATTGATATCAATCAGTGTGTTTTGGATATGTGTGGAAGATATGTCGTTTATACCTGGACCTTGGACCCTTCGAGTACCCATAACAATTGGTAAAACATAGTAAAAACATGCAAAAGCACATAGTGAGTTTGGCGTAAACAAAAATTATCATGGGTAAAAACCTATAGTCTAGGTACAATCACTTTTTTACTCATGGATCCATCGAACATGTCTTTCTGAGTTTCCGACACTGCATCACCCATCGAACCTCGGCATAGCTGTGCATGCAATGGGTGTGCCGCCTATCACAAGGTATTATTCAAAAATTGATACTTGACACATGTGGATGGCAAAAAAGTGTATAGTTGACACGTGTAAAGACAACGAACTTTCAACAACAGAAAAGTGACCAAGAAATTGAATTCATCACGTTTTGGCGATCTACAAATGATGTAATCGTTCGAATGGTCTTGTCGTGTGCGAACCACTGTTGTGGGCGTGAGGATCTCCAGATATGAGATTATTCTCCTCCATACCCCAAACTTGCAAAGATCTGCAAACGGACCCTCATCCGTTTGGGTACCACAAAATTGGCATGGTAAAATACGCAAAAATTACTTCAAGTCTGCACCACCAGCATGAAATGTGCTCGGCCCATTTTCCCAAACATCACTAAACACCTCACGCCAATTATAGGTATAGGCTAGGATGGTATAATATAGGTGGCTTAACCAGGGTGTAAGGTAGAGATGGAAAATGAGACGATGATTTTGCCAAACACACATTTGTTCCGATGTGGCTTCCCCAGGTTTTCTGGAAGCTACCCCTTCCTTTTGACCTGTGCCACCTCGACCCATATGGTCCAGCCACCCCAAAATGAGGCTTCTTATAGGTATAGGTGGCTTAACCAGTATAGGGCTTTCCAGGATTTTCCAGGTAGAGATGGAAAATGAGACAACTATAGACAACTGATGATTTTGCCAAACACACATTTGCGTATTGATTCACTAACCGGTTCCGATAGCGGTGGCTTCTATCCCCTTTGTCCAAAATGGGCCTGCATACGTGAACTTCAACATGCCAATCCCATGGTTGTAGAACCCCATGTTTGTTGGTGAAAATCCCATTGTTTTCGGGTGAACAAATCCCCAACTTCCCAGCCAAGGAACCCCAAAAACCCTCAAGCGCCAGATCGCTCGCGGACCAGGCGTCTCTAGGCAGTTCCTGGAAATTGGAGGGGCCCCCAGTTAGCATAAAGGTGGTGGTTTTCACACACCAAAAACAGAGGCCAACAAATATACCTAGACCATCAATTGACCCATCAAAGACACATCAAAGCTGAAGTTGTGGGTACACACCATTTTTGTTTGGTCATTGAGTGCCTAGGTAGCTCTTCTATGCTGGTTTGATGGGACCCTCAGCCAATAAAACATGCTTAAATATTTACCCTTGGCAAAAAAAAACACGAGGGTTTTACCACCAAGGAATTTCTCAACAAATCTGGTTGAACATACCAGCAAATAATTTGTAGGTATATTATGGTATATTCAGCCAAGAACGATGAGATAGTGTTGATGGAAAATCTCCAATATCTGGTTTGGGCTCAAGGTTTCAAACATACAACCATAAGAATTTTTGGGGTGAATATCCTCAACTTTTTGCTGGCGTGAACAGAAGGGTACAGGGGTTTTGACCATTCGGTAGTCTTTGTGGATCAACTATCCAAACTGGGCGAAACTGCGACAACTGCAGTACTAAACACATCTAAACACCACCCAGTAAAACGATAACCAAAATCTACGAGTCGGAAGCAACCGGTCAATTCAGAGGTTCAGCGAAGAAAACCAAAAGCTTGGGTCGTCTGCCTTCTACCTGAACTGCTTAAACAAAACGGAAAAGTTGGCCGAGCATATACTATATATCACATATGATCCTTTATTTAATTACAAGTTGTTTGGGTCTGGACAAAAAAGTCAGCACAAATGCCCAAACACAAAAGGTGCTCAGTTAATTCAAGGAGTCAAACCTCAAGACTTGACCAGGAGCGGTTTGCACTCAGACTTTCTTGGCCGGCCCTACCTTTCTTGCAGTCACAGCACCATTTCTACTTCTGCTGGGGAGGTCAAACTTGGAAAATGCATATCCCACTGAAGCGGGCTACGGCAAGCATCCTAAGACCCGGTTTAGGTGAAACTTGGGTAGCGACAGCCCTCAAGAATTGGATGATGCATGATGATGCATGATGATGCATGATGATGCATAATCCCTGCCCCCTGAATGTTGAATACCCCCCCATATGGGCCCCCAAAATGAAGAATCAAATACAAAACTCAGGTTTCTAATGCCTAGGTGGGCTGGATCTCAGATGTCGACGCAGCCGTGATGTTTCTATACCCGGTTCTAGACCTATTCTGTATCGCATGATTGCCATTCCCAATTCGTGGGTGGAATCCGCGGAACCACCAATTGGTGTGATTCTGAATGATGTACCCTCCGGCAATCAAACGTGGCAATTGGAAATCTCCTATAAATAGTGGTTTTTATGAGAACATCCCCTATAAATGGTGGATTTTCCATTGCCATGTTTGATTACCGGAGGGTATCCTCGTGATGCGCCTGAAAGTACAACAACCTACACCACTGATCTTTCCATCGCTGTGAAATCCTCCAATCTTTCTGTCCATCTCACGACACGGATTTCTCAGAAGATAGGGAACCCACAGCATCCCATGCTTTGTCATTCACATCAGAATCCCTCCTAAAAAATAGAAAAGTAAAATCCAACTCAAATAACTGCAAATTACTTTTCTATATTTTTTAAGGTTAGGCTCTGGTAAACGAGCAAAGCTGTGGCACATCATCATCCAAAAGGCCATTTTCCAAAACTATTTCAGTTTACTTGAGGTTCCTACCTATGTTCCCTTTAACAAAGAGCCAGAAAGCCAAGGATATCCCGGTCTCAACGCCTGCAGGTCCACTAAGCGATCAATGGCCGCAGAGGACAACATGATCGCAAAGACCTGACGGCAACCAGGATGGCGTCATGAAGCAAATACCATGGGGAACACATTTCCCAAGAGATTCCTATTAAGATCCTATCCCTATGGCTCCAAACACCTCACCTCAGACTGTACTTGGGGCTGGTTGTTGGGGTTCAAACACCGCACCTGAGACAGTACTTGGAGCACTAGTTTATATTCATGGGATGTTAATGGAATGTTCTAACTACGAGCAATGTGATGTCAATGGGATATTGAATAAAAATATACAATGAGATGTGGATTGGATATTGAATTGATATTGATGGGATACTGATGAGGACTTAATGGGAATCAGAACAAGAACTTAATGGGATATTATTTGGATATCAATGGGATGTGAGTGGCATATTAATGGGATCTTAGCCATAAGTCATTGCATCGCAATAGATTCATCCTGGTTGAAAGCACTGGGGTAAAGGGGAAGAAGGATTTTCAGTGCTGGGGCCCCCAGACATACATGATGAGTGCCAGCAACACCAAAGCCCAGACCAAGGATTTCAACGTGACCTCAGCTCTCTGGAATCACATATCATGTGCAGCAGTGTGAGGCTTTGTCTCAAATTGGGGATGCCCCAAAACGATACAAACATGACCTTTCTTCCAAGTCCGAACATGATTCCACCTGTAGTAGAGTCCTTAATGTTTTAGACAACCCCTTGAATTTACCCCGTTGATCAAAAGGGTAGACAAGCCAAATATGGACCTCAAGGGCTGCATGGGCAGCATTGCATAAATGGTTGGCTTTGGTTTGAATCTCCCTTGCTGTATCGATGATCGAAGCACTCGATGATTTCATGCTGATGTTCATACGTGATGTTCATATGTTTTTCCCCCCAGCAAAAATCCATCTTCCAGCGTCCGCAACGCCGTGCTGCAAAGATGGAATGGATCAGCGTCCGCAACGCCTGAGGCGGGCATCAAATCCTGGGAGAGGTCAAAATCGAGGATTTAACCAGTTGCCAGTAACCATGGGATTACAATAGGCTTACAAGATCTTACAAGGGGATATTATACATATATATATATATATTATGAACCAACTTGATATGATGTGTCAAAATTGGGGATTCAACCAGTTATGGTGAGAATATGTGAGAATTTAACAAGCAGTAATGGGATCATAATGGGAATAAAATACAATGGTGAATATAATGGGGAATATGATGGGAATAGAATGGTAATAACTTGCCTTGTATGTGGGACAACCGTGAAAAAATAGGAGTTAAACCAACAAAATCTGCGAAATGAAACGGTTGGGGGGTACCCTTCCATTCAACTCTTCGAAGTTTCTTGGTACCCTCCAACCAACAATACCCCAAGATACCCTGCAAAATTCTGCAACATTCTGAAGAATTCTGGGTTTCCAGAAACAACTCAACTGCGTGTGGGTCAAAATTAGAGACCTGGCCTGGACTAACATAGATTTTCGTCTAGCTTAGTATTAACATGTACCGTATACGTAGAAACACCATCCATTGATTGGGGGTACCCAATGACTTGACCCATCCCCAACTGGAGGAGGCCTTCAACCACATCATCAATTTGGCAATGCGCGTGACTCGAATCAGTCGGCTGATGCGTAACCTCAGCGCGACGGAGAAGCGGTGGAAATTCTGTAGCTCGGGACTTGGGGAAGCATCAGGTAGAATCAGATACTTTTCTAGCAAATCATAAGAATATAATATCATGATATGTTAGTATTATATAATACTATGTATATAATATCATCTACATGTTGTGAAATTACAGTGTGTGTTTTTTTTGAGGCCCCAGGGTGTCTGGTTGTCAATAAGTTTCAGATGGCCAATGCGCCACATTTCATGATGAAAAGTCGTGGCAACAGCAAGCACGTTGAACATGCGGCCCTTTCACGTGTTTGTATTCATGGTAAATGTTTGGATTGCAGTTGGCACAAAGACTATCACGAGAAAGCTGGACTTTCAGAGCACCAAACGGGTCTAGTTATACCCAAAAAATAACAGCATGAGAAACAGGACACATATGATTGGTTGAGATTGGTTGGTGGTTGAAGGACCTGGGTACAAACAATACGCGTCACGTGGGATCATACTCCAAACGCGAGGATGGATTACTCTAGGGTAATCAAACCTGGCAATGGAACATCTTTTATAATCAAGGTTTTACTGGGAAATTCATCTACAAATGGTGGACGTTCAATTGCCACGTTTGATTCCCAGAGAGTATGTTTGATAAAGTTGAAACCACCAACCAGTCAATGACTTGCAACTCCAAGCTATGGCCTGAAACAGCAACCAGGAAGGCATGATCTGCCTGGCCCAAGCAGCACTCTCATCACACGGATGGCTGACATGCCAGAGGATGCAGTCCCACTCATCTCCTGAGAGGGGAAGAATTGTTGCATATTGAATCAGCATGCCGTATCCCCAGATCCCAAGTATTGTTGGTTACATGCTTGTTCCATGTTATTCCTTCAACACCATCATTTTTGTTGCTTCTCCATCTGGAGCTACCCCAGGAGCAATTTCATCTCCCGCTCCCACCCTGCTTGGCATGATTCTCCCTATCCCAACTTGGTTCTTTCAAATCTTTCAACCCCTGATGAGACATGAAAGTCATGGCGGGGTAAGCACTGGGTACAAAAATCCAAGGATTGATCATCATCATATCCTCCATTTCTGACCGGCAATAAAGCCAAAAGTCATCGCCAATCTATGTCCAAGATTTTTCAAGTCCAACATCATCATCAATCTACATAAAGTTCCATCATTTCTCCACCATTGCTCCGTCGTTGATCCATCATTGTTCCGTCATGTTTCTATCATGTGTCCATCATTTTCCCCCATTGTCCCATTGTTTTTTCCCGGCGTTTTCCCACAATGTGTCTGTCCATCTTAAATCATGTTCCATCATTTCCAACCATGTTTCCATCCTTTTCCCACCATGTCATGTTCTATCCATTCATGTTCCATCAGTTTTAATCAATCTTCCATACATGTTCTTTCCATTTTCCATCCATGTCTTCCCCATGTTGCCCACAGTGGCGACTCCCGTGTCGCACCTGTTCCTTGGCCCGCATCTCCCATGCTAAGGCTAAGTCCACAAAGGATGAGACCTGATAGTCCAACCGCACGACGACACGACCGTTGCCGAATACTGGTTGCACAATATGGTATAAATTGGTATAAAACTATATGAGTGAAGTAAATAATTGGGGTTTGAAAGTGTTGATGAAGTAGGAAACCAACCATGAATTGTAGAGGTTTAACCATTAATGTGGTGATACAATTGAACACCTCTGGTAATTTTAACTTATCCAGGGAACATGACCAGTGTACGAATGAGCTAATGACCTACCTTCGTATCAAACATGGCCATGTTCTATGGCTAGGTTTTATACTCAGAAATTCTCAGAATAAAATAAACACTTTACTGGGCAAAATTGGTGAGTATATCGGTTGCTTAAAATTGGTTAGAATATGTTATAATAGTGGTTTAGCATTGTGGTCAATGGAGCACCTTATTTTTTCATGGGAAACACACGGTTAAAACAACACGTTTCCTGCATGTGTGGTTAGTTCATTTCACTATGGAGAAATCATAAGATTTCCAGAAATGGGGAAGAAAAACACAGATTTCTTTCATTTCTGTTCCCTCAAATTGGACAGCAGCTATACCTATTTTGTTGCGAAATATGGGCAGGTCAAGCATCTATTCATCAAGCATCGCGAAAGGTTCATCGAACTGCTTGCCGATTTTGTTCGACCCCGAAAACGTTCTGGTGCTGATAGTAGGGAATGGGGGAAAGGGATGATTGTGAATAGTTATTGCAAATCATTCTCCCATTCCCTAGTGAGCACCAGTTAGAAGATGGGACCAGCCAATAGAGCAAGCAATATCGTTAAGAAAAAATGAAAAATGTGCCAAAGATTCAACCACTGATCAGGCGATCGTCATCCCTTTGGCTGTTTTGATCTGCCTGGATTGGTAGCTGGCCCTCCGGAGGTACTTTTTCGCACCGGCGGGCGATGCCATCCTTTTGGAGAAATGCTGGAGAATGGTGATGAATTGCAATTAAGTACATATATAATATATGTATATAATATTATATAGTATATTAAATATTATACATATTTCAATCTAATTTCTATAAGCATCTGAAAGTCTCTAACACTGAAGATTCATTTGAACATATTTGAAACATATTTTAATATATTTTCCAAAATTGATTTCCGCAGACCCCCGCGACGGGCCCCTCAAACAAGAGGCCACGATAAAGCAATCGAGACATGCCCATCTAAACCTTGGTTGTGCTGACCAGTCAACAGGTCCTTTTGCTTAGAATGACAAGGTGATGCCCCCCGATATACTACATTGCTCAGCCAAGTTGATTTATAAGTGGGTCATTTGGGCTTATGGTACTGTAGATATACCTCCAATATCCTCCAATTATTTTTATGGGGTTATAAACCAACTTGGAAGTGGGGGGCACAACTTCGGATGTGATGTGGTAAATTTACTCATAAATCATGGCACTCCTATTGGGGATTCTTTCGTTGCCACCCATTTCTGCTCAGTCGTTGGGGCTGGCTTATCGCTTTGGGTTTAGCAAATTATTGTGCCGAAATCCATGTATTCAAGTTCAATTGGGCAACTAAGAACGACCATCCAAACTCTCCAAAGGAGTAGTGGTTGACCAGTCAATCATCCAAAATCAGTCAGCGTGTTTTTGAGTATACTTCACCAAACTTCGGATCTCAAATGCTTGGCTGATTTTATATCTCCGGAAAGAGACAGAGAGAGATGAAGAGTTGATTTCTGCTGCTTGAGAGTTGTTTTTCTTCTATCGTTCTAGAAGCAACGACGAAACAAAGACGGCCTATCTTTCAATCTGAGTGTCAAATCAGTTTTGCTGACAGAATTTGCTGCTTTACTGCATTCGATTCTGTGTGCCTTCCCTGGTGCGCAAATCGGACCCTTTTCATCATTCAACTACTGGGCCTAGGGTCACTCCTGTTCAGAAACGAAACACCAAAGATCAAGGATCATCCAAAATGATCTGGCACAACTAGTGATTAGTGACTCCGACTGAGCGCAAAAACGCAATTTCAATGACATGTCCCACCGTGAGACTATGAACCCAGGTATGATGATTCTCAAACTCATGCTTTGGGAAATTGGCCGAGTGATCACCGGCTGTGTGAAGCAACTGATCGGGTACGTGAAAAACTACTAGAAATGGAAACTGACCATCACCGGAATCTGTGCGTTGAGGTGTTGAAGGTTACCCTTGGGCAATTTAGATCAATTTAGCATACTCGGTAGCTAGTGACCCATTTATAGATCCCCTATTGAAAATGGTGATTAGCCATCGCTATGTTGAACTGCCAGAGGGTAATAACCATTAATATCCCCATTTTGGTTGGTTAAATCTCCATTGATAAATCATCATCAAATCCCATTGACAATCAAGCTTTAGACTTGTACCCATTCATGATACGCTTCAATCTGATCATGCAGGCCCAACAAGGGTCGCGAAGATCAAGATCTGTGACCAGCAGGTAGCGCTTCAAGCTTGAAGTATCCAAACCCTGGACACAAAATAATGAGTGTCCCTGCTTTTATATATAGTACATGTAATATTATATTATGGAGAGAAAAGAGAGAGAGAGAGAGAGAGAAAAAAAAAAATGAAACGGGTCAACGGTTGTCACTTGAGGGTCCCCGACTCTAGGAAACACACAAACTGCCAGCTTCAGATGTGGCTATAGATGGGAGGTACCAAAGTCATCACATTTCTAAACCATCCAATTTGTTGGGCAGCTGGCTTTGAGAGCCACGCCCATGTTGTCATTCGAACTTTCAGCAAAGTCTTGAGCGCCCAGAAACAAATCAGAATCGGTATAGAGATCCCAGCCATAAGCAATCAGCCTGGCTGAGTGTTGTCAGGGCAAGGTGTGTTGAGAAGTCTTAACCAAAACTCAGTCAATCTGAAAACTCCTTGGGTTGTGGGGGCCTTGAACTGATTAAAGAAAATTCGTGTGGGATATCATATCGAATTGTTTTTCAGCGTCCACATTGCGCGTACGTTTACGTCTGCTCTCTTCGGCTGGTCAGTTCACCTGGTACTCAAGTTCACACATCAAAATGCTTGCTGTGTAGCTGGCTGTTGATCCCCCGATACATGTCATGGTCAAAACATGTCACATGTCAAAAGAATGGGGGTATGGTCATCCATCCCAGCATGGGAATCGTTGTTTCGGTCATGTAAATCCCGATGAAAACGGATTGACGACCGTCCCCCAGGCCAGCCCTCATCCCCTACTGAGTAAATTACTGACTTATAACTTATAGCTGGTGAAGATAGTTGGGCAGGGATCAACTCATTGGAAGTTCCCAAAACTTGTCCTCGATACATTGAGGGTTTATCTGAAAATAGGCTATCCAACAAAATTTTAGGATTTTTGTTTGGATTTATCATCATTCTCTCTATTTTCATAATTGCCATCAGTTGGATGACCCTTGGTAATTTAACATAATTAGCTATGGAAATTCACGATTTTTGATAGGATTTTATAGGTACCAGGTAGCATCTATACATGGGCCATTTTCCAGAGGGTAACATCTCGCTTTTGAGACAACCCTGACAACCAGACCTCAAGGCAAATTCCAAGGCGAACCTCAGAGACACTAAGGGATCGGTGGCGATTTGGGTCTGAAAATTGGGGACCCCCAATGACCTAAAGGATTAAAGTGGTTAAACATGGTTCAACCATGTTAAAAATAAATTACAAACATATTAAAACCTCAGTTGCCTGTGCTTAAAGGATCATGAATTGGGGTGTACCTATAGTAATCGAACAAACCCATTCACGTGGGCTGGGTTCAAAAGAATTGACCTCCATCAGGGTAAATAGAACCATGATCCAACTCCTTGACACACATGTTGGTAATGGCTCAATACTTTACAAATCAGAGGCCCCCACTTTAGATCACTTTGGATCAATTTCGATAGTTTAATGCACAAATTCAACCCACTTGTGTGTAGTGTTTCCCTTGGTACCCTATGTTAGAGCCATTGCCACCGGCTCCCTGCTACCGCCATTGGTAGCGCAGCCGCTGAGGCGAAGACACAATGGCATACCTCAGCTGGTGAGACCACAGCGGAAGTGGAGAATCTTGACGGGAAAGCCTGGCTGGTACAGTAACTCAATGGTATATAGCTATATTGTTTTGGTATATCATATATTCATATCATATTATATTCTAAAATTACAGTGATATAGTATTAAATTGTTTTACTGTTACTATATTGCAGTAAACAAGTGTATGTATATATCACAGTTTACTAGATGATACTATTGCATATGAGTTTCTTGTAAATTCTCCCTTCAATTCCAGGAGTTTTCTCATCCAAATATCATGAAGTATCGACATGTTGTGTGAATATGTTTATGTTTGTTTCTCATCATGCAGGAGAACTGAGTTGTGAGTCACAATGATAGATACAATCACAGAAGAAACTTGGGTACCCACTGGTAGTCTATAAGCTAGCCATGGAAAATGGTCATGTTGAAAAGGCAAATCGCAAACAAATAGGCATTTGCTCCATGGCAATGTGAAATTACAGGAAGGCATGTCGCTTCAAACGACCCCTAACTCGCTTCCTCGCCATGTTTGGGTCATCAAACGCCACCCTGGAGCCTGCAAAGGTAGAAAAGGTTGATGAAATGAATCTGAAATACCCACTTCATGACTACACAAGGTCAAGATTCTACAGTCTACAGTAGCTTACCACAAACTGATCTAAACAGATCCTGTATTTATGTTGTTGGGTTCTGAGTTGGAACTGGCTGGGAACACACAACACATCCAAAAGAAATCGAGACTGTGGTGAATCGTGCAAAGCTCTGAAGAAACAGTGATACATCCTTCTTCTATGTATCCACTTATTATCCCTTTGAGGGATCATAAGATGCAAAGAAAAGGGATCCATTTTCGAATGATAGATCGGCCATTTCCCCATTATATATCCCAAGTATATTTTGCTTGAACTCCCCTTATCGGTAAAACTACCCTTGTTTCGGGCTTCCCCTTGAGACAAACAAAAAAAAGCCCGCAACCGGGAGAAGGGTAGAAGTACCAACCATCCATTCTAGGCCAACTATAGTAAATCCTCATTCTATCCTCATTATACCACCAGTTTAGATGGTTCAATCATGTTTACCCTCTGGTAATCAACCATGGTAATGGAAAATCCACCATTCATACGGGACTTCCCCATGAAAAACCCTCCATTTAGTTCGGGGATTTCCAATTGCCGCATTTGAAAAACCGGGCAATCCCCAGCACCAAACATCAACGTGCGCAATCCTCCCGTGCCGTGTTTCTCCAAGACACAGCAGGTGCAGCGACTGGAACCAGTCCTGGGCTGCCGTGCTGGTTCTCCCCTTCCAACAAAAACATGTGAAAATACGGTGGAAATAAACAGTCATTGGATTGGTTTAAGGGAAATTTTTAACCGGAAACCATGGATTTTCCCATGAAATATAGGGGTTTCCTGTAAATTTTCCCTTAAACCAATCCAATGAAATAAACAGAAGAAACCTGAAAGAACTATAAAAAAAGGACATGTGGTAAATAAACATTGGTAAAATTTGGTAAAATCTTCCAAGCAATGGGGTGAACATGAGTAAAATACAGCCAACGTCTTCCCAAGAATGGGTGACAAATGTGTGAAAATGCTTCAATCATCTCAAGCATCCCGATTTTGATTATTTTTGGTCTGCCCGGCTTGCACCCACCCACATTTCCTGTTTCAATCGGGACATGACCGATCCCTGCAGCTCGTTTCACAGCGTCACAGAAAACGTGCACCAGTTTGTGTTGGAGGTTCAAACTGAACTTGCGGGGCACAAACCAGTTGCCTCTATGTAGAAAAGAAACCATTCAAAGCATAGGTGTCCCTTCTCATCACTACGGGGACATCACCACTAATGTAATAGTACTTATAGCAATAGGCCACCGCCCCACATCACCCTAGCTTTGATCTGATTCGGGTCCTGACAGTTTAAGCCACCAAACATGCTACCGTCATAAGATTGGCTTCAGGGAAATGGTGAACCAAAAATAGGGCGTCCGGTTCCGATCTTCCCAAACAAAACACCAAGAATGATACGATTAAACTGCACCCAAAAAAAAGATCGAACAGTAAAATCCTACGGGAATGACCCCTGGGCATAAGTTGATTTACAACCATCTAACTACCAAACTAGTCAAAAAACACAACTTATGCATCTTGTAAATATGCTCAATCAACCTGTAATGCTCATTGTTGCTGGTTGAATCCCAGTTTTTCCTGATACAAACAAATATCACACATATCCAGTGGACCCCTTCCTGTACAATACTGCTTTTCGGGGGTCATCCCGTTGTATAGCAACACCCCAAAAAGATGCCGAAAAGTGTGGCCAGGATGGTAGTTCGAGGATGTTTTGTACATATTTCCAGATTTCCAACTATTTTTTTGGGGTTGTTGTACTATAAACGTCTCAACGCTGAGACCTGGTCCACTTGCCGTTAAGTCCCGGCACCGGTGATCGATACGCACGGTTCACAGCCATGTACTCTACCTGGGACGAGAGGAGAAAATGTCCAGGATGAGGTGAGATCCCCGTTGATGTTGGCAGAAGTATGTATGAAGATCAATGGATTGGTTAATGGGAAAATCCATGGTTTCCTGTAGATTTTCCCTTAAACCAATCCAGTGAGAAGAAGTACTTGTTTATCATGGAGGGTATCATCAATAGTAAATATTAAGAGTATTAACAATGGTTGGAACATGGTAGAAGGGGTAATAATTCCTCAACACGATTAGTTGAAACATTGTTGAAACCATTATCATCAGGTTTATTATTGTTTATCATGGTTGGTAGGGGGTCATAACTCCAATAGTGAACTAATCACACCTAACCTAATACCCATCACAATCACTGATCATCATTGGCAAGTCAGTGGAAACAAAAACGATTCCCCTAAAGTGAAACGCTCCCCACAGCAAATGATCCCAAATTATGTGTTTTTAGACCCTAATTTTTGTTTACCATGCATTTTGGGGGGATGGACTCATGGAACATAGTGGTAACAAACGAAACAAGTAATGGAATATAAGTAATATAAGTTAAGGGATGTACTCATCAGAAAGATTGAAGACCTGGGTGTTTCCGAAAGTGGGGATACCCGTAACCCAGCTTGGACAATAGTGGGAAATTGGAAAATTCATTGAATTTGTCCCTTTTATACACTGATGTTGATTGATTTACTGTTCTCAACAGGAGGGCTTTGATTTCTCAAAATTTGTCATGGTAGATTAGCTCAGAGTCGTATCTGGACTCTCCGAAAATGGCGGTGTGAATTTCTGCTTTGTCTGTCAACTAGAGAGTAGGACCCAAATGATGTTGGCTACCTCTGAGGTACTCTAGTTCCCACCACAGTGAACGGCAAGCCATTGGGGATAGGTGGGGCTACTGCCCATGTTTTTTCTCAATATCACTGACATCACTTTTATCATCGTTGTCATGAATATGATTATTCTTATTATCGGATCATCATTATACTACTGTTGCTTTGGTGTTGTTATTATTACTACTGTTGTCCCTATCATAGAATCATATTGTCATCATCATCATTCCTGTAGTATCATCCTCAATTCATGCTGCTTCTCTCAACAATATGTATCAAATGGGGTCTCTAAAATTGGGGGATCCCCAAGTCACCAAAAGATTTCAACAATAGTACCATGGTCTAATGACTTAGATGGGTTAGGGTATCCCAATGACTTAGGAAACCTCCATGCATCAAATGGAACTCCAACAACGGCCATCTTCGAAAGCTCGGTCAAACGGTTCCACCTCCAAACCGATGATGACCTGACATCGGAATAGCATGCTTGCCGCATGAATGACTCCGGCATGGGAAAAAAGAAACATGACACACAGCTAGAGAAGAGAGAAACATCAACACCACTTAACACGGAACATGATTTCCCAAAGACTATGCCACAAAATGACAACATGTCTTACGATATGTAAGTACATACAGTAGATTTCAATTTGGCATGTCACCCTAAGCTGCTTGCCATCCACCAAATCAGTTCGAAGATCCATGGCTTTGGAGTGGACATGGAAAGCCCAAATCGCCAGGTTTCCATAAGATATCTGTTGAGTCCCTATTCATTTGGGCAATCTGGCAAGTCTTAAATGTTGTGGGAATATCTGAGCCTCCATAATGAGATATACCGATACACCAACAAAAAACCAGAAGTTGCACCCTCAAAGGATGAAAGGCCATTAACAAATGGTGCTTAAAACTACCAAGCAGGAAACTTCAGATACAGTAGGGCTGAAAGAAAAACAATGCATTGCTAGAAAGTGGGTCAAAGTGGATCATGCCAACCCACGTCATCCATGGCATCTGATGTGTACTTGGATGCTGGAAAAGTGGCGCAGGTGGTTCAAGCGGTTCGTTGATCTCGATTATCACCGGGTAAACTAACATAGCTATTGAAAATGGCCTAGTCGAAATAGTTGATTTTCCCATGAACAATGGTGATTTTCCATAGATTCCATAGTTATGTAACAGTTTACCAGAGGGTATAACCTGTGAAGTCCAACCAGAAACCGACCAGCTTCCTGCGCGGCCAAGTGGCCGCATTGGTGATGATGATGCATCCAGCGACCGCCTATAGAGATCCGAAGGATTCGATAAGTCATAGGATTGGGGATGTCCCCCATGATGTTTTGTACTTCCACCCATTTCAACATACCATACAGTATGTATATTGATATAGCAAGTTTGAGTTTCTTAAACAAAAAAAACAATATCTAAGAGATGCATATTGATAATCTTCAATAATGTGATTTATCTATGATTGTTTGGCTCCTGAGAGACATCCATTGAAATCTTCAATTTGGCCATCATTTTCCCTTAGGGATGGATCGACACCTATGGGAACATGGAAATGGAAGGATGCACATCCAGAACTAGCAGCATTGCCCAAATCATGGCCATGAAGATAGATCAACACAACAAAACTGATTGATGCTTTTAGCTCCCTGAGGACCCCAAATTAAGTATGATAAAACAATATAAAACAATATAAAACAATATAAAACAATATAAAACAATATAAAACAATATAAAACAATATAAAACAATATAAAACAATATAACCAAACATTTGCTGGAGATCTCTCCATTATCTCCTCATCATGACTTAGGCTAAAGAACTCAAATAACCCATGTTTGCTGCTTGAAATTTTCTGATCTTTGAGGCTTACCCATCAATCCAGCCCCAACAAATGAAGATAGATATAGATAAATGCAAGATTCATTCAGGGGTTCAATATGTTTCAATGTCCATAATCGTCCATAATCCATATCTCAGATTCTGTCATTATATTCATTACCACCTCGAATAGACCCTAAACAATCACACCATGTTTAAAGGAGCCTAGTCTTCCAGCCCCCTATGTTGCAGGGTCTATGGTAGTTGCGGATGTTAACGATATCATCCATGATCATCCATCATCATCCATAATGATCCATAATCATGCAGAATCAGGCACAAACCCTATCAGCTGCATCTGTCTTTATCCCTGTTTTGCCATGTTCATAAACTACATCCCCATTAAAATATGCCCACTGATTGTTCGTTTCATCGCCATTTGTAGATGATTTTCCATGACTTTCCCACAAACAGTTTGCATTGTGTTCACCACCAATTGACCATCTTAGATATTGGTTGGTCATGTGCCTTTTTCCTCCTTAAATCTGGATGATTTTCCCATCAAAAATCCGGAAGTTATCACCCAGTGTAGACCCTGCTAATCCTCAATAGTGAACCATATCGGATTTTACTGCTTGGTTATTTCCCACTATATCCCTATTACCTCACCCTCTGGCTATGGAAAATAGGTAAATGATCTGTAAATGGGCCATGTTCCATAGAGATGTAACAAATGCCCAAGGGCTATTTCCCATCATCAACTCACCATTGTCACTAGTTTCCCATTATAGACTCATAGACCACTATAAACAATTGTAAACCAGTATAAACCATTGTAAACCATCAGTTTTGTCTACTATAAAAGTGCTAAAAGCCATCGTTTCTTCATATCCCACCCATTACATTCCATATTCCCCTTGTATCCCAGTTCAATCACCATATTGGTGGATTCATCACTACTACATCACTTTTTTTCATTACCAGAGGGTATTTCCCATAGAATCCCATCATGATTAAAAAAAAAAACTATCTTAACCCCATTTTGCTGGGTGAAACATCACCATGTATCACCATTTTTCCGAGTGAAATCCCCATGTTTGTGGCTTAAATCACCACTTCTCCTGAGATTTCACGAGGCTTTCCACGCACTCCTCTGGGCGCCGCCTCGAAGGGGATGGAGCTCACGACTCTTCGCAGCCGGCTGCGACAGGTGTCCGCCATGCCCATGGATCCTGTGGACAAGGGTTCTTTGGCACGCAAACCATGTGAAGGATCGGAAAATAATGGGGACGTCCATAGAATAAAACAAGAACGGTTTAGATTTATATAGGTTGATTTATGACAACTTACTGGTGGTTTAAACTGAATTTGCTAAAGGTTTTGTGAATAGGGATTACATGGTAATCCCCAATATATTGGGCAGTAGAACCCCATATAACATGGATACATGAGGTGGGTGGGGCTCACAAAAAAAAAGTTAAGTTGGTTTATTTCACATGTATCTTTTGTGGTTTATAGTAGGCATTAGCTGATGGGAATTTATGGTAGGTATGAGTTGATGGGAATTAATGTGGGGAAAGCTAACATAGATGTGGAAAACCAATGGTTTCCGTAGGAAAATGATCTACAAATGGTGGTTTTCCACATCTATGTTAGTGTACCAGAAGGGAGTATCAGCTGACGGGGTTACAAACCAACAAACATAACTGGGAAGGAACACCTTGAAGAATCGTGGGTGGGAAATGACCAAGTGGAAGGTGGGAATAGTCCGGGACGGGGTGACAGGTGGGAAATTCCCAATGATACATTGATGAACTAGATATATTCAAATATATTTAGTTCATCGATTTGATACTGTTTGATATACTGTATTCACCTTGTCAATATACTATTGATATTTAAATGTATATATATATATGAAAAATAAATCTATGTTTAGTAACCAGTTTCATATAATTAATTATGTATTATATATATATATAACTGTATATATAAAACTATATATATATTATTATTCAATGTATAGACTTCCATCATAAACCAAAAATTAAAGGGCCAACCTCACACAATTTCAGCCTTGCTTCTGCCGAGCAGGGCACTGCGCAGCGTTTACGCAATGCCATAGTGACCAGTCCGGCAACCATGACTGGATATGCCCGAGACTAGGATTTGCTTACCCTCCGGTAATCAAACCTGGCAATGGGGAAATCCCCGAACTAAATGGAAGATTGAATGTGTAAATCATCTATAAATGGGGGGATGTTCCTTTGCTATGATTACTAGAGGGTAATGGGGGTCATACACAATTAAACACATATCCAGATCCCAAATTATCCCAGTAGATTCCCCAAACGGTGGCGCAAACGGTGGATTAACGATTGGGAAAATTAACAAATCACCTTCAGCATATCGAAGGACAAAGCACCCCAATTCAGATTGGTTGACTATTAGGTTTACCCAGGAACTGAGGATAGTCAGGTGATAAATTCCAATGACAAGCTGATAACTCTGATAAACTAGGTATATCCAACCGTTTATTGCCTGTGATAAACTTGAAGAACCTAGGGACACTGTTGAGTTTGCATGAGTGGCAAGTTTTGGGGGATACCCCATTTTGAGACAAAAACACAATTCCACAGGAAGAACGCATTTGTAACGAAACGTGAGCTTTTCGATGTACCAACATGTACAGCCCCATTTTCTTCAGCTGTTTCGCACCTCCAGAGACGTCATTTTGAATGGCCTTCTGGTTATGAAGGTTTCTCGCATACTCCTGCGAGGTGCTGCTTCCACTTTGCTGATCTTTGTTGCTTTATGTCCACCCCATCTAACTGTGTCAACGTGCCATAGACCCGAAATGTAACCCAGGTTTAAGGTCACCCAGTTTTCATAAGCAAGTGGTGGTGGGAACTCCACGGTGTTTTCCTTGCTCGGAATCGCAGATTGTTGCTGGAAATAACTGGCTTGCGGCTTGGGTTTATGCTTATGAAATAAGGATGTATATATATATATATAATAGTTCGATGGGCTTCTAAACCAACAAACATCTCTCGGGGCATTTCCAAAAGAAGCCAACCAGATAACCAGGATCTATATCATCTAGGATCCAACTCACCAAATCTCCACGGTGAGTTGATGCCTTGGAAATCTGTCCAGACTCCCAGCCAAACCCAACCAGTCCCGGAGTTGGGCTGATTCATCATGAGCATGGGAAAAGAGCCTTGGTGCAGTCCAAACGGGGCCATGTAGCCTGTCAGATTGCCATGACCAGTTGGAGGTGCAGGGTATGTTATACTGATTTACATCTGGAACCCCCAATGACCTTCCTTAAGCGCTGGTTGGAGCAACGCTGTCTTGGTTGGTAGTGTCTTCTGCGGATACAAGCTACCTGGGTCAAAAAAAACAAAAAATGAACAGGAAAATAATGGAATATACCCCCACCAAAATTACAAATAACACATGGTCACAGACTTGTGACCAATCTTTTTATCCAGGCTCTTTCCACATCCAATGCGAACAATACAGTTCAAAAAAGAAATGGAACCCCATTCTCAATAGTTGTTGCTTCCCATACCACGCCGATGCCCGGAACCCCAACTGTATGGGGGTCGCGGATGATAAGCGCTATGCAAATGCGACACCATCATGATCAGGACTGTTCGTGAATGCACAGTCAGCTTCTGGGAACGCCCACAGTCACGTACGCAGATATCAGCATTTCTTGAAGAAAAAAAACACAAGCTGTCAAGACCCTTATAATCGTGCCAAAGATTCGCCCTACTCATAAACCATCATAAACCAAAACATCATGTGGGGGCCAAACTGGCTAGGGTGAACCTTAAATCACCATGATTCATTTTTGCGTCCAAGTCACGTCTTCTTGGCGCCCTTGCTTCGAGTGACAGCCTGCGATCAGGAATCAAGGAGATGGCTTGATGAAATAGGCAATCTAGGCATTGTTGGGTGGGGAACGAATCCCAACATGCGGCATTGCCGCATGCTAGTCGTTGGACTCGAGAGTGGTACCCTTTGCCATTTTCTACAGTTTCTACAGATTCGATTAAAGGATATTAAAAGTCAAGGAGACTTCCTAAGAGTCAACCTGGAAAACCACAGTTGTTTTGTTCCAATGTGGAGTCTTTTGACGTATGTCAACTAGCTGGGGTTACCGAGATGATGCTTGCATTTGGTCAATGCTTCCCAAGTGGCTGACCTCACCCCATGTCCAACTGGGAGATTGCATGAGCTATACTCAGTTCAGTGCCATAGTCTTCGTTCTAATGCTCTATTGTCTATTGGTCATACTAGTGCATATCTGTATATATGCACACACACATACGGCGGTTGGTGGTTTCAACCGCCTTCAAAATATCATATAGTCCTTGGTGATCATCATCCCAAATACAGTTGAAAATCAAAATGATTGAAACCACCAACCCTATACATATATAAATATATACATCTGTATATACACACACACAAGGTGGTGGTCATAACTCTATAACCTCATCTGATTATTGCGAATTCATCACTGTAAATCCTAGTTAAGCAAGTTATCAACCAACTCACCAACGAACTCACCTAACTAGGGGCCCCCACATTGTATATATATAATATAACCATGACAGTAAAGCTAATAGTAATATAATATAATATATATATATAATAACAATATAATGATAATGATATATGTATATACATAATGATAATAACCATAATACTTGTGCTCCACCCTGACACGTCTGGATAGGCTAAATATGTGGTATGATGCGGTAAGGAGGTTATAAGCCATCATATACCCAGTCAGAAGAGGTTACCAATCAGTTAAATAATTCAGTGGCCCATCCACGCAAAGACTTTCCTTTTGGGAGTGTTTGGGGTTCAAAGAAAAGGTAGATTCTTTGGAAGTATGTGGATCCATAGGAATAGCTCATCTTCTCAAGTCTACCAGGGTGGAAGACTTGATCAACAATTTGAATATACCATACAATTTGAATGTAATGTACCATTGTTTTGATGGGCTTTGTAAATATGTATATATATATATATACATCCGCTAATAAACAATTATCAAATATGTACGGCTTTCCCACATTAGTCCCAAAGCGGTTCATTATTTGGGCCACCAAGTTGACAGCGTCAATAGTCTAATACAAGAATAAAACTGCTTAAATGACTTTAGCCGGAATTGTCACAACTTCCTATGGTTTTCACCTGGTTTCACGTTTCACCATGGTAAACATCACAAACGGCCTGACTGATTTCGGAGCGGATGCTCTGGCGTATGCTCTTGCGTCGATTCATCGCTTCCTTTGATGCACCGCCATCATCCTGGAGGCAACGGGGCTATGTTGATCCTCCCTGGGGTAGATGGGCGGGAAATCCCTGAACTAATGGTCATCTATCTCCAACTGAGGGATTTTCCAGGGAGCTGATGAAAAAAGAGGCGAAACCGGCTTGCTGTTTATGACCAATCACTGTTGAATAACAACAAATAACCAAACATATATGTATATAAATATGTATATATATATATATAGATATATTTATATTTACATATGATGTTATAGTCACACAGTTTAAGCGAGTTCATGACTTATAACTTGCTTGGCAGTTTTTCAGCTTTCAGCTGATTTCGGTGAATGGGGAGTTTTCACCAAAAGATCACAACAGGTTGACATCTTGAAGCAACAAGAAATCGCACTTGATTTCCATCTGCTTACTCAACAGTTTGCTATGGAAATTCGAGCCCATATAGATGATGGAAATTAAAAAATGTACCGATTCACCCATGGAAAATATCAAGTTAACTGTGATTTTCCATAGCTACATTCATCAACACTTCAAACTGGCCAGCCCGGTGCCTCCATCGATTGGGAAGGTCGATGAGGTTTCCCAGATCTTCCGGACGTTCGGTTCATGTCCTGGCATGTCATGGCTCCATGTCAAATCCCGCGATTCGATCAATAAATGGGTGGTTTCTATTGATTTTAAAGATTTGATTCCACTTTAAATTGACTAGATTTCTATTGGTTTAGAATCTAGATTATAAAATATTATAAATAGAATCTTCATGTGAATGATATGTTAAGCATTCCCGGAAGATATGAGAGTTTCCCCAACATGGGTCTCACAAACATCACAAACCGGGACATCAAAAATGCTTACATCCAATCATATTGGTGGCTCCCAACACCCCAGATGCATTGGGACACTATGAAGAGATAAAATGACACAGTTCTACCTCTTGTGGCTACTATACTTACCTATGGGATTTGGAGGAGCGAACCTGCAATACTAAAGCATCCTTTGGGGCATTTCATACTCGCATGATAATAGTAACTATAAGCAAATGTTTAACCAAAAATAACGCGATACGAGAATTATATATGTATATGTATAAGATTATATAGAATATTATTAGATTATACGAGGTGTTCACTGAGGAGTGCCAGGAGTGCGGAAGGACCAGCAATAAAGGTACAAAAGAACATGGCAGTCACAGGATCAAAGGTTGGAACATCTTAAATCCAAGTGGACAATGTCAAGGGGCATTGGAACTTTAGGAAGATGAAATGGAAGTGAAACTCAACCACCAGAAAATGCTTACAATACCTTAGGATTTTGGGAGATTGAAGAAAATCATCTTTTTCACTAAAGGCGGTGTCTTTACTCTGACTTGCAAACTGAAAGGACACCAAAGTCATTGTAATTTCCATGTCGACAAGAAGATTCACGAGGGTTGAAAGATCTTATCAAAAAAAGACATCGCATCTCCAAATGCAACAGTTATTCTCCCAAAATATCCTTAAACAACTTGTTTTGGTCTTTGGTCTTTACACATCTCGACCAAAAAATGTCCCTGTCCGTCAGGGACTGCCCTGCCCAATTCGCCCAATTCCCTGCTGGAACCTTAGTTGAAAGCTGGGTCCATAAAGTCCATAACATAAACTTCAAACACATCGACATAACATGAATTAAGTAAGTATAGTGTAGTTCCATTTGCCCAAAGAAACTGTATACATCAACACATATCAATAGATATATACCTATATATATATACAATTAATCTATCATATCCATCATATCTATAGTTATATCATATATATATATATATATCATATAACACATCATATGAATGATATATAATGTAGCACATCATATCAATCTCCACAAAACAAAAAAAACACGCCACATAACACCTGCTGCACCGTGCTGGCGCCTGGTGACCTTGGCGGCTACCGCCGCGTTTCATGGATTTCATGGCGGCCATCTTCAGCTGACCCTGCATGATCTCCAGGTCGCGATTCCGCGACGCCGCCTGCGCTCCCAAAACGGAGCGAAGATATCACCAGCCAGTTTTTAGGTGGTGAGATCTGGTGAATTTGGACTAGCCAATGATTCTTTTGGATGGTGATACTCGGAATTGTGAGGGACCGCTTTTGACCAGATAGGCCATTTGCTGTTCTTTTGTCTTTTTGAGAAAGTATGAGTTGCCTGGAGGATAGATGTTGGGTATAGATACAAATCATGCGGAATTTATTGGCCAATTGATAATGCTTTTGGGAAAAAATATACCAAATATGATAACTGGATAGTTATTTTGGGTTAACATGTTAAGCATTTGACTGAGTATCATACTTAAGATCTGTTCTAGGTTTCCTACATATGCTTATACTATATATAGTGATGTATGTATGTTTAATCGGACTATCACTATTTGTGGGGCCCTGCCTAAGAATCACCCGGGGTTTCACTGGTCGGACGGACAACAGAATTCAGAAGCAAATTACAAACCATCCAGTACAAAGCCCAGTACAAAGCCGCAAAAAGAAGCCATGACCAAGGTTGTCTGAAAATAGGGCACATATGGTACATTAACATAGATTAACCAAATCAAGTGGTTTATCACAATGTTCATTCATCTTCTGTGATTACTTCCCCATTCAATATCGTGGGGTACCCCTTTATCAGACTTTTGTTGGGGGATATAACTACAGTTGACTCAGATAGATATAGGTAGATATATAAACTCATTAACTATAGCTATATGGGGGTTTCCAATCCATCAAGGTACCCCCAAATCATCCACTTCTAGATCGGATTTTCCATGAAATAAACCATCCATTCTTGGGTACCCCCTCCATATCTATTCAACAAATCCAAATATTCCACTGGAGGCCTTCTTAGGCCGGCCCTCTGCCTGGCAGAAAGGTCAGTTGAGGTTGAAAACAAAGGACCCGAAGTTCTAAATGGATCATCAGTTTTTGAATATATATATATATATATACACGATCTAAATGTATTGTTATTGACATCAATTGATTTGCCACACGGGGTAAACATTGATCTAAATCTATAGTACCCCATCTATAAACATCAGGTCTGTTTCCTGAAGTCAAGTTGATGAGAATTTCCCACAGGGTCCGCAACTCTCCGGGGCAACACCAATTGGATGACCCAGATCAAAACGACAGCAGTGGAATATCCATTCAATTCATCCCTTTGCGTGGTTGCGTCCACGTTTTCATGCCAGTTGCATGATATTTTTCTTCTCCACTGTCAGTTTATAAAACGTCAAATCATATTGAATCTATCCGCCCATCCAGTAATCAAAGCAATAACAATCCAATCACCTCTAGATTGGTAAGTTTCTCTTGCTAAACTAGATTGCCAAATGCTACACCGTGGCCCCCCAAGTTACAAGTTGCTGAATGTTCACCCATCTAACTATGTATATATATATATATACCTACCATTTCCTATCATTTCAACCAGTGTCAAACGCAATGAAATAAACAAACCAAAAAAACAGAATTCAAGCTATTCAATAGCCTCAATTCACCACTCATCCTCATTCTTGTGAGTGACACCCCAATTTTTTTCTTGACACCTACAAATCCCCGGTTTTTGTTCTGAAAACATGAATTTCCATCCTGAAAACCAGTGGAACTCATGGACCAGGTCTCCAGGCCACGTCCAAGCCATAGGAATTGGTGCCATCGGTGACACCGCTACTGGGCCCATTGCTCACGCCAGAGGCTTCGGATTGAAAATCCTCCGGCCTCGTTGGACGCGTTCACTGTGAGGTGAACTGGTTGGATATAGCTGTAGCTTCTTAATGGATGGTGATTTCACAGGGGATTGGGGATGAAACTATGGGGATCTATGGGGATATACAGTATTCTGGGGTAAAAAGGGTCATAGATGGTGGTTTTTAATCGCCCTTGAAAAAGTGGTTCTTACAATAGTTGGTGCATAATAAATCCTTGTTCGGGTGTGCATGTTTTTGTCCTACGGATCCAGCTGTACCGTCTGAGGAAGTATGCCTGGGGTATGATTTGGTCGATGTCCTCAAACAATTTATCAAAGTTATGTGGAGCATGGATTTGGTGCGACTTTCGCAGAAGAAACACCCAATGTGGAAAGCCAGAACCATCATAAACTTGGAAACCCGTTCTTTCGGACGACGGTATGACAAATTTTGGTAGCTTTTTGATGTTGATTAGTCAATGACGTACTTACACGGACCAAGGAATTATACAATTTGTCGTAATTGGTTACTAAGTGGGTAACCTGATATATAATGATATAATATATATATATATACCCAGCTTTGTTCGGGGAAAAGACTCATTTACTCACCAGTCAGCTAATTCAGCATGGCTCATCTAAGTGCTCTATCCCTGCTCTGGCTCTTAGGTGTCCTCTTGATCGATAGTCCAGCACCAAACTTGCCCAATCAAAGCAGCAAAATCCCACTACCAACCACCAATCAACATTTAGATTCATTTAGGGGATTATAATACACCACCTTCTGCCATTGCCAATCCTAGATTCTAGATACCCAGAAGAAACAACATGGAGCTGGTTCCTATCAAGAAATATGAATATCTATCAAAATCTGAAATCGCAAAAAGATCAAAAATAAGCAACCACAGAGTAAGAGTTCGTACAATCCACATTGGTCACTGCGATGGATATCCCGACATCCCCATTGACTTCACAATGTATGTTACAAGCCTGTTGGGTTCCCAGCTCCGCGAAGAGTGTAACTCCTATCGTGGGTTATGTAGAAGTTAACTAGTTAATCATCCCAAGTATCTCACCAAAAACCTAGTGGTCCAAATAAATCACCATCCGAAATCCCCAAATAAAGTTGGAACAGCCAATGGACGAAGTGGATTTTTGTTCAACCGCATCAAAACGCCCAGACATGGAGCTAAAATCGCCGAGAAGCAGCATCCCTAGGGAGACCTTCATGGATTTCGCCCTCCCGCCGCCATGGCCAGCCAGGCTTGTGGCCGACAGCTCCTGGTGTGGCTCGAAGGGTGGGTGTGGAGCACCGGCTCGGACAACAACGCTCCTGGCCTCCATTCCCTTCTTGAGGTGCAATGATTGCCTGCCGACAGGACCAACAGCACGATTGAATGGTGGTCGTCCGTTGTGAGATGGAGATTCCCAGCAAAAAGAAACAGTTTAGGGCTCACCAAGACACCGATATCATGACTGATTTGATTGCCTTCCCTGGAAATTCGGCATGTAGCCTGCCATGATCATCAGAATGGCAGCATGCTTGTCTGAAGATAATTAAATCACAGCTTGCATGGATTCATGGTTCCCAGCTAACAATGATTTCGAAACATTTAGGCAAAGCAAAGCCTGAATTTGTTTCCCAGCAAGCGAGACCACATATCTATGTAGGTATCCTGGGGTCACCAATTGAAATTTCAGCAGCACCTCCCTGGACCCCAAATACCCCAAACAATGGCAAAAGGCCTATCACACACACACACATTTTTAATGGGCACAAATGGAGGGTCTACGTTTTCACAAAGTGGGCCCGAGCACCTGGCCCTTTCACTGCAAATTAGTTGCAAAGAGAAAGGCTGTGGTGGTCCCTAAGTGGATAGAACAGGTCAAACAGTCACCAAAATCGCATGATGAATGAGCTGGAAAAAAGTGAAGCAGAGTTTTGGGAGGAAGAGTGCTGCAACGCTCACAAAAACTTTTTTACATATAGATGTTTTACTCATGCGATGAATGTGAATCAGGGAGTAGTGAAACCCTGGGCTATTTAAATGGATGGGGTTCAAGCTCTGTATACAAAAAGAGTCTTGGGGCTGATCAATCAACCAATGTTTGCGATTCCAGGCTTCATATTCTACCAAAATCCACAGATTAATCATCATGTTCTCATTTTCTCATCAAATCATGCAATTAGTTGAGGACAACTTCCCCAATTTTCAGACAACTCCAACAGAATATCCGCAAAAAAACTATCACCATAAGATGTTCCAAGATATATTCCATAGTAAATTCACAAATATCTACCAATGTCCAAATTCAGGAATTTATAGTACCCTCTGGTAAACGAACATAGCTATTGCAAATGGCCATTTATGGTGGATTTTCCCTTTAAAAATTGTGATTTTCCATAGTTATGTTAGTTTACCAGAGGGTAAATCCACCATTTGTAGATAATTTTGCCATTAAAACCTCCATTTATCCATAGAAATCCCATTAAAAATCCATTCAATCACCACTTTCCTATGAATTTATGGGAATCTATATAAATCTATGGTACTTTGATAGAAATGTCTCCAACATATCCCCACCTTGTCGAGGCCGGAGGTTCCAGGCCATCAGTATCACCTGACAGCTCGGACTTGGTGGGATTCAATGAGATTTTCATCATGAAAAATGGTGATTTTAATGGGATTTTAATGGAATTTCATATGATTTAATGGGATTTCATGGAAATTTAGTAATTATAGTTTCATGAATTTCTATGATGGGAATTTGATGGGATTCAATGGGATTTAACCATCAATTAGGGGCTTGATCATCAAGAAATGATCATGCAACTGGTAACCATTGATAAATGATTCAACATGTGATGCCCCGAAGTCTTATCAAACTTGGTTTCTAACTAACTTGACTGTTGGGTTTATTGTTTGGATATATTGACATTAGTTGGATGAACAGAAAGCAACAAACTGGCAACTGGGAGGCAACACCATTTTTGTGGTTTGAAAAATGAGTTCATGGGAGATTTTAGTGAGGATGTAGCCAAGCAGAATGGCTGACTGCTGGTGGAGCACCCCATCTGAAAAATGTCCTTGAAGATCATCATCCGCGTCATAGGCTTGAACATGCTTGAAACCACCAACTGGAACACATATTGAAACAACTCCCAGGATCATGTTCTGAGGTTGAAACAACAAAACTTCCAGCAAGCGAAAGAGCTAATACTCATTGAGGATCACCATCCTAAAGTGAACACCAAAACATGCTGAAAGCACCACGCAACACATGGTTTAAGACCCAAACATCGGCTAAGTTGTCGCCTCGCAACTGGCCAACTTCAGCAGTTTTGTCGGTGACCGTTGAGGGAACATGATGGTAAATGGTTGTGTCTATAAAGTCTGATAGGTTAGGGCACATGGATTTTTGTTGGGTCACCATGCCTCAACATCTGGGTTTCACCTATTCCGAAGCCGATATCCAGGCAACAAAGACATCGCAGAGCTGCCACATCGATCAGACAAAGGTGTCTTCCGGGAAGCTATGACACAAATTTTGTCGACTTGTTGCATCTTCACTGGGTGTGTTTGCAAAGAGATGATTTGTCGGATTCTTAAATGTTACCCTCCGGCCCTCCGGCAATCAAACATGGTTTTGCCAATGTTTGCCAGAAAATCCCGCATATACAGCTGATTTTCCCATGTAGCCCACTATTGTCTTCAAATTAAAACCTCCCAAATGTCAGTGGACCCTAGGCAACCGCCTGCAGCCACAGGAGGCACCGACTTCCGCGTGTCTTTCAACCTGGGTCAAGTCGTTGGGGTACCACGGTAGCCCCAATGAAGCCAGTTAAATGGCCTCCCGGTGTCCTCGTGGCAAGCTGGAAAATCCATTAGAAGTGGTGTTTCAATTTATATATATATATATATATACATACATATATTGTGCATTTATTTTCGATTGGAAAATCATCGAATGATGATGAATGATGGATTTTTCAGCAAACCATGATTACCGGATGGTAACTGGTCATTTCAAATTTTCGACCTACGGGTGACAACTGATTGGTTGTTTCTCCGAAAAAAAACACATAGAATATCAGGGGGTTGGAGTCATGAAACAGAGGTTGTTCCAACGCAGGCGATTCTGCCACCAAGCGCATACAAGAATGTTTCCAATGGTTTCAATCAGCATGAAAAATCAGCGATCATTTGGCCGACTTCCCTCTGACAACCGCCAACCCCACGTCCAGATTGGTTGATGAAGCACTGATGCATGGAAATGGGAAACCGCTACGCACAAAAATTGAATAGCTACTAATCGAAGGAAGTTTAGAAGCTAAACCTTCCGACAATATGGACAGATGGAAAAGCACAGTCATGAAGAAAGTCAGAAGATGAAGAAAGTCAGAAGAGA
>BGPT01000627.1:50030-165800 GCA_003297045.1 Symbiodinium sp. clade C Y103 | reverse complement strand
AGTTAGTCAGTTAGTCAGTTAGTCAGTTAGTCAGTTAGTCAGTTAGTCAGTTAGTCAGTTAGTCAGTGAGTCAGTTAGTCAGTTAGTCAGTTAGTTAGTTAGTTACTTAGTTAGTTAGTTAGTTAGTTAGTGAGTTAGTGAGTTAGTCAGTTAGTCAGTTAGTCAGTTAGTCAGTTAGTCAGTTAGTCAGGTAGTCAGTTAGTCAGTCAGTTAGTTAGTTAGTTAGTTAATTAGTTAGTGGGTTAGTCAGTTAGTCAGTTAGTCAGTTAGTCAGTTAGTCACTTGGTCAGTTAGTCAGTTAGTCAGTTAGTTAGTTAGTTAGTGAGTTAGTGAGTTAGTTAACTAGTGAGTTACTCAGTTAGTCGGTTAGTCAGCTAGTCAGTTAGTCAGTTAGTCAGTTAGTCAGTTAGTCAGTTAGTCAGTTAGTCAGTTGGTCAGTTCGTTAGTTAGTTAGTTAATGAGTTAGTCAGTTAGTCAGTTAGTCAGTGAGTCAGTTAGTCAGTTAATCAGTTAATCAGTTAGTCAGTTAGTTAGTCAGTTAGTCAGTTAGTCAGTTAGTCAGTTAGTCAGTTAGTCAGTTAGTTAGTCAGTCAGTTAGTCAGTTAGTCAGTTANGTTCGCTCTGCCATCCATCATTCACAGCAACTCACCTTTCCTATAGTTTGCTATTCCTGAAACTTCCGCCACCGCCTTGTGCGGTACTACTGGTAGCTACCTCCAAATGGAATATAGTGTCCTGGAACAAAAAGTCTTATTTTGACCCCCTACTTTTCCCAAACTCGAGGAGGGAACCATCCACCGCAGCGGTCAACCATCCACAGTCGTCGAGCCATCAACGTTCCAAAAATCTCCATCCAGAGTCCCAACCATCCCATATCCAGTCAGATTTGGTGCCATTCTTGTGGCATCAAAGATTGAATATTCCCATATTGAATATTCCCATACAGATCAATGGTGATATTTTCCTCGGTTCATCCAGTCCTCCAGCAATCATTGGCAGTCCATTCCCGACTGCTGCTTCAGTTAAACACTCAAATGTAAAACATATATATTCAACACATGTAAAAAACAAATGCATGTATACTTATCTACAACAAATGTAGATAGCACATGTATATAACAAATGTAGATAACAATATGGTTATGGACGCAGCGGGTACATATAACGTGTACAAGGTATATACATATACGTGTGTGCAATGATATGCAACAAAGTAGAATTGCGTCAATAAACCCACCTTTACCCTGAAAGCGGCCACAAAAAAGAATGCAAAAATCACATATTCTCAAAAAATCTCAACAGCGTCAAATTGTCAGGTAAACAAATAAAGAAAAACTAACCATAATATCATCAGTTATGTGTCTGAAAAACGGTGTGTAATATGGTACAACCATGTATAACCCCTATATTTCATCAGGAAACTGGTAATAAATCTCAGTACATACATAGATAAACCCTAGAACTGGCAACTCGCAGGCCTGCTCCCCGGAAAGAGCTCACTGGAGCAAGCACGGACCTGCAAGGAGTGGAAACTGGGTCCCCAACAGTGGAAAATTCCCAAGTCCAGTGTTTTTTTCTTTAATTTTCCTATGAGAATTGCCATAAATTGCGGAGAACATCTTCACTTTCCCTGAAGAAATTTGTGTTCCCATCTGAATTGCATTACTCTCATCTTTTGTGTGGAAAAAGACCACATTCCACACCTTGTCAATGGCAATTTGGGAGGATGCCCAGTTTTCAAATAAGCCCAACCAAATACTGTCCTAGGTCCTATAGCTTTAGGACCTATAGATCCATCTGCCCAAAGTGCAGCAACTTTGATGCCCCACAAACACCCCCGGTCCAAGCCTCGAGTTCGAAGTGTTCCAATTTCTTCTCAATGGCTACTTGCTGCTGCTTCAACAAATCTGCGCAGATTTGCGGAGACCACTCGAACCACCATCCACCGGAAGAGGAAGGCTGGTTAGCTGGTTCTGAACATGCGAAGTCTGAAAGAACCATTTGTTGATCGCATTAGTATCCCATCAATACAATGGTATTGACTACATGATATCATATATATATATATACATATTGAAATGTTGCAGGCTCCAAGGAAACGAGAAAAGTCCATCTACTCCATCCATGACTCTGCCAGTGAATTCACATTTGCCACGGTCTGGGTACTGGACATGTGAATTGTGTCTTGGGACATGGCTACCTTTTTTGAAACCAGAAATCTACCCCTTTTCGTGGGATACCCCGAGTCCTAAGCATTAGACATGGTGCGGCGGGCCACTGAGGTTGAATGTTTGAATTACCATTCCAAAAAGGCTTGATGGTCTGAGACATCTGCCACCTCGCATGTGGCATGAACCTTCAATTCTTGTGGCCTAACTCCAGTTCTTGGGGATTCTTGTTCAAATCATTCATCTTCTCTATAGCTAAGCAGCCAAATCATGTTAACTCCTATTCTTGGTTGAACCATTTGTCTGAACATGGGGGGGTATCCCATTCCATCCATTCATTTGCCATCATGCCTAAAAGTTGGTGCCCCCCAGTTATGTCCCTTGGTTTATAACCCCCTCGAAGTAGGTCTTTTTCATCACCAGAAACCCAAAACTTAATCTAGTTATAAGTTGGTTTGAAAACCATATAGTAAGTAGTTCCATGTATCTATCATAAACCCAAACACTGAAATTGGAGTCATGGTTACCAACTTCACGATTCCAAAGTGAGGCACCACCGAACCTACAGCTGGAGCTTAAAAAACTTCAGGTGCCAACAACTGAGCCCAATTCCACGGCAGGAATCCTCCTGACCGATCATGTCCGCCTGCAATGCGCGTCAAAAGACGTCCTTGCGACTCCTCCAGTGCTTCCTGCGATGGGAGGTTTTCCTAAAATGGGGGTACCCAAAAATGGATGGTTTACAATGGAAAATCCTATTAAAATGGATGATTTGGGGGTACCCCTATTTTAGGAAACCTCCATATGTATATATATATATATACATTCATTATATAATGGGATATTACTGGGATACGCGTGGGATATGACAAACCAACTTCACATGATATTTGGGTCTGTCTGAGAATGGACGATACCCCCAATTATGGCCAGCTCAATGGTGAAACTCATGATAAATGATGCCGCATTGAGTGTAGGGGTACCGCATTCTCAGACAAACTCGTTTACCATGATTTACCACCCCAAAACTTGGAACCAAACCAACGCAACCTTTGGATTTAGCAAGCCAGGAAATTGAGCAAGAAAGAGTCAAAATTGTAATATGTATACTGCCAAAATCTGGTTGGATTACATGACACATCATTACACCAAATAAAGGTGTGGATTTGCAACTCAAAAACATGGCAAGAATATGCGCACGATTTACAACAAATCTGGGGATGAGGAATGGTGACCGGTAAACGGCTTGCGGCCCAGTCAGTGTGGCTCGAATCCGCCGGAGGATCTCCCCAATGTGCTCTAGAATTACCAAGTTTGTTTGGGGTAAATATTCAAGAATAACATGAAATAACTGTAAATGTCAGATAATGTCGAATCATGTAGCATAAGCGATCTCAAGATTCTCAAGCTTGAAAAAGTACATGGATCGAAGAACACTTTTGAGAGATTCCAATGCAGCATTGCATGAATCAAGCACCCTTTGGCAATGTCAGCCCTGGATTATGTTGATCATTGGGGGGCACCCTTTTAGTAGCTAATTATCATATGGGGGCAACTCCCTAACTAATCATCAACAGAAACTGTGTGAATATAAGCTATGTAATGACAATTTGCAACTGCTCATCTTTCTGACTATCGAATACTGAATCATCAAGGCTCCGTCCTTGTTCAACAAGGTCACTGAAGAACGCGAGGACATTGTCCAGCGAAAAAAAACTACGGACTGCCGTCGGTTGTGGCGATTCCAAGAGCGTTGAAGTCTGGCTATGGGTTTCAACCCATCCCAAAAAATAGGCGGTCATCGTCAACTCAAGCCATTTATAGTGGATTTTCCCATTAAAAATGATGATTTCCCATAGATATGTTAGTTTACCAAAGGGTATACTGAAACGATCATCTTTGGTTTGTGCTGATGGACAATGGAAAGTTGTGTTTTCCAAAAACACCAAACAAAAGTCGTGTGGATGGCCCTTGGGTACCCCCTAGGGCATCGTCTCTGAATTAATAAGATCAAGACCTTTTAGGATTTTTGTTTTCGGGTCATGAAGGATGGCAACTGTCCCAACGCTGCCCAGCTTGTGCTTTCGGATTTTCATCACTTGAGCCATCGATGGCAGCTGGTCGAAAAAACGCATTACAAGTCCAATCATAAATGTGTGTGTTGGGCAGCCAAAATGAGAATTATGATTTGATGTTTTTGCTATCTACATAGAATGGGAACACAATCAGTTTGCCAGAGTCATTCACAGACTTCGGCCGGGTCATCCAATGATTTCAAAGCAAGATATAGAAAGCAAACCTTTGGGGGAGCGGTACCCGAGACCCTGGGTCACCCGCTTCGAAACACGGGATTACAACCTTCATTCAACCAGTTTCTATCACCTTTCCCATCAACCACACAAGATTTTGGGCACTTGGTAGAGTACCTCAAGATATTTTGAAAAAGCTTTTCGACCAAGGAAGATGATCTTTGCATATCTTCCTAGTAAACATTTACCCTCTGGTAAACTAACATAACTATGGAAAATCACCTTTTTTATGGGAAAATCCACTATTTCTATGGCCATTTTCAATAGCAAACTGTTAAATTACCAGAGGGTAACCGAATTGGCATCACATGTGGAACACGTTTGGCACCAAGGCCTTCAGCCGAGCATCTCCCCATCTTGCTGTCTCCCCAAAAAATATGGCCAACCGAACATATTGGGACCAACGAATGCCGCAGATTTGGGAAAAAAAGAGGCGATGACTGTCCAGTGACTCTTTTCCTGGCCCTCACTTTGAGCGATGGCAACTTTTGTGATGCCTTTGGCACCCAGAAAGCAACATAGATGGCCCAGGGATGGCGCAATGAATGGATTCTCTGATCCGCTGCGTTGTGTTGAAAAGGCAAATAACATCGCTCAAACTCGTTTTCTGGCAAACCATTCCCGCAGCCATCCTTCAAAAATCATGTTGCAGCAAAAAAACTGCCCAAAAAATTGGGACCGACCCAATCTGAACATCGCACAGCTTTGCTTCATATTGTTGCTCAAAACATGCAGCAATCATACAGTATATCTGTATAAATGTTGATGTTTGATAGTGTCAACTCGCCCGCTTGAGAAAGCATGTGCTAGATGGTTAAACGTGGTCAATTGACATTGACATATCGCCCGCAATTCATATGTGAGGGAATTTGGAAGAACACATGGCTGACTTCCCACCGAAGAAATGATTGACTGTCCAAGAAATTGAAATACAATCTTACAAGTATCCATCAGTCAAAACATATCAGAGATGATGGATCAAACCAAAATCATGTATCTTATATAATATATTGTTATTTAGTACAAATCATATGGTCAAAATGTATGAAAATGCGATGTAACCATCAGTCATTACCTACCAAAATGGTGACTTTGATGCTGGGCACCCAACAGCTCCCCAACTTTACTAGTGAAGTCACAGAATCCAAACAAACCATGAAGGTGAGATAGCTCCTTTGTGGATATAGGTATCATAAGTTCCATTGAGATGAAACCATACAGATATCCTTCCGTGTGAACTCATGTTGCGGATGTTTCACTCTAGGATATTTTTTTGATTTTTCCCGATCCAAGTCATGAGTTTCAGGTCAATGATGCATGAATTTCAATAGCTACATCATATCATCATGGTATATATATGGGGGTTTCCTAAAATGGGGGTACCCAAAATGGATGGTTAATAATGGAGAATCCATCTATAAATGGATGATTTGGGGGTACCCCTATTTTAGGAAACCTCTATCTATATATCATTACATCATCCATCCGTTGGGATGATTTCCCTCGTTCCGGCAGGTCCCAGTCCCTAAATCTTCCCAGCGC
Organism: Symbiodinium sp. clade C Y103; assembly: GCA_003297045.1. Taxonomy (NCBI): domain Eukaryota; class Dinophyceae; order Suessiales; family Symbiodiniaceae; genus Cladocopium; species Cladocopium sp. clade C. Next base: position 159,781 of record BGPT01000627.1, on the reverse strand, counting down.
GGCTTCAGGAATGGAAGCAATGGTCCACCTGCTGCCGTTCAGCAAACATCAGGTTTCAACATGTTTCAAGCACCGGGAGATCATGGGCAACTCCGGTCGCCAATTTTTTCGGTCGTTTTGCCCTGTGAAAACTACGGAAAGAAGGTACACTTTGCCAAGACATAATGCGATAGAAAATGGAAATAACTATGATGAAATATGTATGTATGGATATAACATAATTGAACCATATTGAACCGCAAGAATGGTTCAGACTCGCAACCGCGGTGACTCTTTTAACTCACGATTTTGAAGGTTGCGCAGTGGAGACACAACACATCATGACCGCTGCTGAGCTTCCTGGACGCCACAAGGTGCCCCTCCTAGACAGCGAAGTTCTTTTTTGCTAGGTCAACTATGGTTTATGGATGTTTATGGTACAAAATAATGGTACATATACCTATAGGACCTATAGTTAATGAGGTTTATAAACCATTTACAGCTGGGGGGAGGCACCATCTTGTACCCTCATATAAATCCCATATAAATAAATCCCATATAAATCCCCAACCTAATGGGTTAGATCTGCCATTCTTCATCCCTAGAAGTCATTTCTGTACCTCAACCTCTGATCTCCGTTGCTTCTACATCAGAACAAACAATCATGCCACATGCCAAATTATAGATATTATACCCTCTGGTAATTTAACATAGCTATTTATAGTGGATTCTCCCATTAAAAGTTCTGATTTTCCATATTTATGTAACAGTTTACCAGAGGGTAGCTCTTACATCCAACAAGACAACTGAGATCTCATCTCCAACAGCCCCAGGTCCGTCGTCCCGTCCCATTGTCGGCCCCGCACCATTCGGCGTGACGGCGAATCTTCCAAGTCCATCATCCCGCAGCTGACGGGCGCCTGGCGCAACATGGCGGGCCCCGCAACGGTGGAACATCCATGGCGAGCGGCAGGAACCAGGGCAACCCCCCTATGATTTAGCTTGGAAAATCATCTACAATGAGGTATTTTTATGGGATTTTTATGGTATTTTCAGTTGCCATGTTTGATTACTGGAGCGAAGCGAACCCTTCAAAAGAATCAGAAAAGCTTCAATTTACCAGCAGAAACTGGGAATTGGCTTATCGACCCTTCCAGGGGACTGCTCTTAGGCCGAAAAAAACAAAAAAAAACACCAATGACTCACCAGGAATGGTTGGTAAACATATGCAAAAACAGTCACCAATTTTGGTAGTTGATGGTATTATTGGGTTGGGAATGGCTTCATGATTTTCATCAAGCAGGGTAGCCCACATGTTTGGAAGGCCTCAAGTTTGCAAATTTGATGCTTAGAGAAAATCATTGCAAACATGATGGTTTTTGGTCATTGACCGACATTGAGACAAACTCCTGTTTTGGACATCTGATTAAAAGCATAAATGGCTGGGAGAATCCAACTAGTTCACTGCTTCTTAGCTATCTGGAACCACCTCTCTAGGTCTATGGTCCATTTGTATGTTGCACCTATCGCAGGATGTCACAGAGCACATGTCTCATGACCCGAGTTGGAACGTGAAAGAAAGTGAACTTATTGCAGGCCCCAAAGTCAGGGCCCTCTCAGAATGATGTGAATAGAAAGCACACTTTCAAATCAAACCCACCAAATCAGGTGCAGTCTGCATGTTCATAAAACAATCCCTTCCCCCCTAATCTTCAACACCCCCCGGAAACCATGGATGGGATGTTCACATCTATCCTCTGAGTTCACACGAGACTGAAAGTGGGGGGTTTCTTAACCTGGGAGCCACCCCAACAGCTGGAGGGTTTATAGAAATTCCTCTTAAAAAGGATGATTTTGGGGGTACCACCATTTTAGGACACCTCCAAATGTCAATGGATGAATAAGCAGTGATCTATCATCCGTCAATTCATACACCAAGCAATGATAAGTCTCTTCACAAGAAGTGCTCTGAAAAGTGGGTATGTTTAGTCCGAAACCATCCATTTTGGAGAAAAAAACACAATTTGATCCATGCATATTCAAACAGCTCAAACATCAAGGGGGTCGCATGTGGAAGTGCTTCGCCATCCCCATGTCCAGCCGCCCTTTGAGCCACTTTTGCACTGGCTGAAACTGGGGCACGTTACGTGACACGGCCGCGACAAGCGCAACCGTGTCCCGGCCGAAAGCTGAGAAAATCGTCGCAAAACCGAACTAAAATGAAGAGATTTGCGAAATCTTGCGAACACGATGTAACACCGCCACACTCCAGGCTTGGTATTGGTTGCTTTCTATAAGTCAACTGAACAGACTGAACAGATCAACGATCATTAGATCCAGGGGGACCAGCCAATATTAGCATCCATATAGTCAGCAAAGTTAAAACAGTAGTGAGAAAATCTCCTGATGCCAGAAATTTCGACCCTTCTGTAACAAGGTGCCGACTCCAATGGATGTTGATGAGTCAAAACCAGGAAGGGCAATTCATCAAAAACGGAGATCTGCATGAGTTCCGGCATGAGGCTGATAGATGAAACATTTGTCCTCCGTACTGACCCTGTGGATTCTCAACCCCACTTGAAAAGAAACTCCACATAATTCGCCAGATCTTCAAAGTGAGGAACTCCAGTCACAAGACTGTGATGCTGAGGGGATATCTTCACCAAGCCTGGAACAAAAATGGGGCCACTTGTGCCACTCACATCCATGCAGGGAACTTGTGGACGCCGTCCTTTACAGGAAGACACAATCGACATGGTTTCAGACAAGACTGCAAACAAACATATGGGTTTCGGCTGAGGGTATCCCCGAGTTCTTCACTATTCATTATTCATATGGGATTTGATAGTTTTATTGGGATGGGGTTACAAATCGACCCAAGCTAGAACTGGGGGGCACCACATTGTATAGGTATACCTGGACCCTGAATTCATCCAACAAAATTGTACCTTAGGTTCTTTGACTCGAACAGAAAGCGGTACTTTGAGGCATGTACCTGGCGGCTTCATTGACGACCCATCCATTTTTTGAGGCAAGGTTTGCTACACATGGCTCTGATTCAAAATGTGTTCTGTCAAAAAATATGAACCTCAACATTTGGTCTCTGATCCTCAAAATCATCAGTTATGTGTGCAAAATGCTATCTGACTTTCAGCGGCCATGTTATGCCATGCCATGTGGAACCCTTTTGCGTGCTGGTTAGCTGTGTCCTATCACGACTTGTGTTAGTGATACCCTCAATTTTACGATTCTGTTCCGTTATGTCTTGGTTGAAACCTTCTTCTTGTGAAATACCAACATGTTTGCTATTAAAAAAAAAACAAAAAACAATGGTTTGGTGCTTACTTGTATCCTATCACCACCTTGTGAACGATATCCTCCCCCATTCTGGTTGTGTATATATAATATGTAATATATAGAGATTGTAAATCCATCGAATATGGGTTATATAAAAATATTTCTTTCGTGAAATCCCAATATATTTTTTTCTGCTTACACCCCTACCATTTGCTGTTGATTGAAAAAAAACTAAAATACCGTCACTGTCCTGGTGAGTTTTACATTGTTTTGCTGGTGATTTGAGTTGAGAATGTCCATCAACATGATATTGTCCTAGCTATCATTGTCCCCTAATACCATACTTGATATCAGTATACTGATTGTCAATCAATCAAATTGTGTTCAAACCCCTCTGTCATTTCAGTATACTGATTGGTTACGAACTGGATTGCCATTTCACGGATCATGAATGATGATGAGGGTCCCCAGCATATTGGAATCAAGCAACAGGGCACAGTACAAGACTCCTCACCCAGTTGTAAATTGTTTTTTTCACGTCATCTAAGTGTGTAATCCACCATAAATCCCAGTTACATTATGTATATATATATATATATATCATGCATCAAATTATAAATCAACTTATTCATCATAGATCGGCTATAAATCCAATTAACTCCCATGTTTGCTAGTTAAATCATCATTTTCCAATGGTGTCAATCAATATGTCCATCTCCGGCCGCGCCCAAACAACGGTCCTTCCATGGCACCGCTTCACAGCGCGCCACCGCTTCCCAGGGGACGATTCTCTCGGAGCCGTAGACGTGAACGCAACCCTCCGGCAACAAATAGTGGATGACCTCGGTGGTTTTGGGATGGGAAAATAAGGATATCATGGGGATATTCACTGGATCCCTCAAACCATTTACAGGAAACCTCTATATTTGATGGGGAAAGATACTCTGGATCATATATCATGGGGATATTTCCGTAAGATCTCTATTGTGTGACTATTTACTATAGAGTGCAGACGTAGACTACGAATTATTAGACTATAGCATAGTGAGAATATCTAGAGCTATATCTATCCAACTTCCCCTTCATCTAACTTGTTTTTGTGCCGAGATGATAGAGAGAAGCCATGGTCAGTCTTGTGGAAATGGGTGTTCCATAGGATATCTATAATTACATAGAATTGGGGTATATGTATAATGGGATATGTATGTATATATTTATATATACATCATAAATACATAATATCATACCATATCTAATGAATGGAAGAGTTTTGGACATTCTAGGATGGAAAAAAGTGGATTTGGATATATATATATATATATATATATACATATGTATGATGATCTTCTATGTGCATAATGGGTATATCATGGGGATATAAAAAATGGGATATACTAATGGAGATCCCCTCAAAAACCCTAATTATTTCTATGGTGGAATCAAGGGGATTTACGGGATCAAAAGCAGGAACATGCTATACTCTCTGGTAAACTAACAGTTTGCTATGGAAAATCACCATTTTTAATGGGAAAATCCACGAACTTTCTATGGCAATGTTCAATAGCTATGTTAGTTTACCAGAGGGCACTCGTTGAAGATTCCTGTACACCAGACATCCGAAAATCGGAATTTCAGCCGAGACACGCTGGGCGCCTGCTGCCTATGGCGGAATGCTTGGGCCAATGCTTGGGGGATTGATATTGGGATTACCAGGGAAATATTTTGTTAGGAATTATACAGTATATGCAAACATAGTTATTTTGGGATTTTGATGGATTTTGGGATCTCTATCTCTATTAGTAATTCGGAGGTGATTGATATTCTCATGGGATTATTGGATGTTTGTTGGATTGGGGGATGATGCTTTTATTCTTGGTGGTTACCTGGGGATTGTTTTGGCATTACCGTGGACATATATGGACATATAATCATAATCGACTTATTGGCGGCCATCATCCAAAATTGCATGGTTCAAAAAACCGCTTCCAACAGTCTTGAGTGCCCACCAATTGGGGCATCAATGGATATGTTCCATCTTTGCGGACGTGTGCGTGACCTATACCCTTGGTCTACCACTAGGTACCGGTGTCCCACTTCCATCTTTGAGTTTTTCGTCCTCGAGGTTCTCACATCTTGATGAAGATCTTCAAGAACCCCCAGTAAATCCCCATTTGGCGGTTTACCATAAATCACCCATAAATCACTGAATTCTCCCATTTTCCCGCTATACACGGCCTCACATCCGCAGTAGGTTCTGGATCCGTCATCTTCCCCTGGATCCATTTGGCTGGCTGCGGGATCTTTTCCTGACGGACATGAGCTGGAGATCTGGCACACAAAAACGGCACGAAGGGTGGCACCCGGTGGACGATATGTTGAGGGACTACTGGGGTCCTTGAATCTAGTACTTGCACATATAGAAACCCACCAAATTGAGAGAAATGTACAGTAAATCCCACCAAGAAAGTGGACATGATATACTTTTCACTGCTTTTCTATCTCATTTTGGGGGTTGCTATGTTTCTGTTCATATGGTTTTTGGCTTTGAACCTTCGCAGATTCGGCTGTGAAAACCACGAGCGATACCCGTTCCCAACAATGGCCATACCTGGACCCTCATGAACCGCTAACCCAATCAACATGGTTGTAAAGCGCAAACACTGAGTGTTGTTAATATTCTGTTTGTGATTTGTTGGGTACTTTGGCAAAGTACACTTTAACAGAAAAAAAGCTAGAGATCCTCCACCAGGCTAAAGTGTGGAAAAGCCGCAGCCCTGAAGAAATGGTCCAACCACGGGAGAAAAAGGTGACAGAGGATTCATCCCCTTGGAGCGGGATTTTGAGGTTTGCGATGACCAAGCGACGGCATCAATCTCCAGGATCATCAAATCCTCCACAGGTCCACAAGAAAGGTATGGCAAGGTTCCAAGTACAAGTCTTGAGGGCCTTACCAATTCCATCCAATTCCATCCAATTCCTTCATTTAGGGAATCTTTTGACATGTCTTGACAAAGATGTGGAGTGTACGCTGTGTCATTCAACCATCCTTGTCAGTTTTGAAAGGCTCGGAACAGTTAGGCCGATTTGGAATTCTTGAATTCAAAATCTAAATATGGCTTTGTTTGACTAATTTGGATTCCTCCATCTTGAATCGGAAACTCATCTTCTTTGGTGCAGCAAACGGATGCAACTTCTACTAATATCACAGCATAACACCAACTCACATCTTGGGGGGATAGCCGATAATATCCAATAACCGTTTCACCAACGAATGGATGTGGGCATGGGTTAATTGTTTGTACCCCCAAACAGGAAGAAGAACTGCGAAGGGGCCCAGATTAGGCAACAGATTCACCTTTCTAGACGTAGGCCGCCGATTCTTGGTTCGGCAATACCAATGGGGAGACCAGTGACAAATGGTGTCTTTTCACAGCATTTGACAAACCAAAAATTGGGATTTCACATGAAATAACACTAGATGTGGCATTGTGATCGTACAATGTGGTGCACCCCCAATTATGTTTGTTGGTTTATAACTTAGAACCCCAACTACAGGATACATCCAACATAAACCCTAGCTAACCCAGTTATAAACCAACTCAGGTAAGGATTGGATGCACCACCCACTAGTACATAAGCCACTAGCCATTTCACCTGGAAAGGTCAGCTGTTTTTTTCTAAAGCAACAGTTGCTGGGACGCATCGACCCAACAAACCCAGCGCTGGGTTGGTGGTTCGAGATTCTTAAAGCAAAAGATATGATCAGGGATCATCTCGTTTCTGTAAGCTACTATGCCCCTATATCAGATTGTTGCTTTGACAAGCATACCCATGTTGGCAGGCTAAAGCCTGAAAACAGCTGAAACAAGCAACTACCTCAACATGTTTCCACCCTACAATCAAATAGTACAGTAACTTCATTTGTTTTCCACCATCAACCCACTATAATAGGTCAACAATCGTTGCATAACTAATAAGCATTTAGCACAACTCACAATAAAAACCTCAACAAGCAATGAGAAAACTCAACTTTTTCCCTGTTTGTGTTACACTTTCCACTCGTACCCCCCAAAACATCTGCGGCTTTCGGGCTGACGACCTCCACATTGGCGAAGAACATCCGCGCCACATTGGGAGCTGCAGAAGAGTCGCTGAGGTGAACGAAGCCGTCCTCGCGAGATGCGCCATGTGGTGTCCCCAAAAGTGATGTCGGGTGGGTTAGAACGGCAGCCCCATCGAATGTCTAGATGTACCTACCATCAACATCCACAAACCATACTTAATCCAGGTATCATTGGATTGGTTATTGGGAAAATTTACAGGAAACCATGGATTTTCCCATGAAATATAGAGTTTTCCTGTAAATGTTCCCTTAAACCAATCCAATGAAGGTATATTCCACCTTATCTACCAGGATCTAGTGGGGAAAGCGACAAAAATTCAGCGGATTTCACCAGCAAAGAACGGGGATTTGAGCAACCAAACATGAACTTTTTAGGTGATGGATTCAACAAAAAATCCAGGAGTTTCAGTGCATCATTGACATGGAACATCAATAGGTAATCCGGAATATTTATATGTCAGAACTCAGAACCATATATGTTTGTCATGGTGAAACTGAAATAATATATACTTCTGAACCGTAGATCCTGGTTTTGGGGATCATCCCAAATCAGTTTGTGGATTTGGTGGTGGATCGTTTCAGCAAGTGTCAATGATGGCTACCTCTACTAGCAAGATGAGCCATGACTTTATATTCTGGAGCATTCCTTCTCTCCTGAAGCTGTTTGATCCCTGCCCAGAGTGGAGGTTGGGCAGTGGCTGTGGATTTCAATGGGACCACGGGAAGCCACCACTCTACAAATCTAGGCGAATGTGACTATGGAGGATCAACCGATGCCCTTTCAGGGTGAAATGTTAAACCCCTCTAAAAGGACAATCATTACGGTTCGAGGTATTTGCCTTATTCAAACACATACGCGCATGTGGCACAGGCACTCACGCATTTGCAGATGCATATTCTGCACATCTTTGTATTGCATGACCGTCGACGCGGTGCGAAGGAAGTCAAAGTCAAAGTGGCACCAAATGAAACTATCCTAAAGAAACCAAAAATTGTAACGACATGATATGATTTACATCTTGATTTATTAATTTCTGTGGATTCCAAAAGCATTTTTCCACATTTTTCCTGCTCGCTTGCTGTGCCAAATTGTGAAACCCATGGCCGACTCATCGCGCCTTCTGATCCAAGTCCGACCACACGTGTTTCTGTTCCTTAAACCTGGCCCAGCTCCGGGGAAGATGGTCATTTCCATGGGGGACATGGGGGAGATGGTGATGTTGGTAAAACAATAATAAACCATCCCCAATTTCACCATAAATAGGTGGTATAAACCCTTCCCAAATGGCTGGTTTATTATTGTTTTACCCACATTAACAGTGTTTATACATGTCTGTCTATGATGGGATATATTGGGAACAGATCATTTGTTCATGGGGTCATACCCTCTGGTCTGCTGAGGTGTCCAAATCATGTTCGATAAGAACAACACATCAAAGATAATAATCAAAAAAACATTGTGACACAATTACAAATTGTCCGATTTATGGTGAGTCATTGAGGATGGTTTATTCTGGGTTTACCAACATTACATATCATGAAGACCATGTCATGATAACATACAATAAGAATAAGTAATGATGATGTTATTGTTGTTATCAAGACCATCATTTGACAACAATGCGATCACACCAATAAAAGAAGAACAAATATACGAATGATCATTAAAAAAAAAACTGACATCACAATTCTGTTCATTTTTGTTCAAATCACAACAACGATACAACAACAATGATTCACAACTATAATGCAGGGTTCAAGAGGTTTGCATAGAATTTAAGAAGACTAAGGATGATAACAGCAACTTCCAGGACGGATGCCATGTTAGGATGATTCCCCCAGTCCTAACCATCGTTTACGTAGTGACGTCGCCACGTGAAGCCGCGATAGTTTCTCCAGATATGTTAACGTCCCACGATATATCCGCGTTCACATGCCATTACTATCCCTCATTATCTTAAGTTCTAGATCCCCATGGAATGTCCCAAGTCAAATCATGTTTAATCACCATTATAGTTATAGTTCTATGTAGTCTATATCTCGACTTATTTGTGCAGATCCATGGATTCAATGGCAAATCCACATGGAAACTTCATGCCGGCTGGGCCGTTGCACGTCCGAGCTGGTGGCGAGTTTGAAGACCTCGCAGAAGCTGTGATTTTCTGATTTTCCAAAAGGTCTGCTGACGTCTTCTAGGAATCGACTAGATATAAAGATTCATTTTGCTGTGTAAAATACGAGGTAACATCTGGTTATATCTTGGTGGTCCTATCCCGGTACTACAATTTTAGTGCATGGTCAAGCACGAAGGCAGCATGGGACTTCCTCAGTCCCCTTGGAACTTTTCAGAGGTGTCAGAGATCGCATCTTGCTGTGACTTGTTGTGGCTTTCAACAAAAGTGGAAGAAACCTGCAAGAACCATCAGAAACCACGGTTCGGCACGTTCAAGTCTGATACCGCCTGGGATTCCAAGTTCAAGGCTGTTGAAGAAACATCTGAACCTCCATGCTCAATTCTAGAATGAAAAAAAACGGGGAAACGTAGGGTCCTTGCATCACCAGTTCCTTTTCATGCTGGTGACACCGACGCGTGTCAGCATGAACAGATCATCCAGAAACAACCCTCCACCAAAATCGTCATCAAAGAAGTAGGCCGTATAGTCAATCTGGCCAATCAGAGCCATTCCGCACCCAAAAATGAAGAGCCATTAGCCCAACAAAATGTTGTATCAAGTCAAGCACTTGAGCTTGTTCTTGAACTTTCATCTTCAATTTCCATGGATGTCTGGGGATGTCAGGGGCAGAACTTCAAGAATTAGCAGCATAATAATTATACGTATTTATATCATCTACCTTATACAATAAAATAACATATATATGTATATATCACCATGCAGAATATATCGTTGACCTTCCCAGACCTCAGCAAGTCCCCGCGTGCCAAGCTGCACGCTTCAACTTGGTGAGGCCCAAAATTCCAACGAAGGCCTCGCGGGCATTTCGCGGAGCTGAGAGGCAGATTGGAGCTGGGGAAAGCTGGGAAACATGTCAGACTTGATGGATGTTTTTTGTTCAGAAAAACCAATGTTTTGTTTTTGTTCCACATTTGTTTTAAGGATTTCAAATGTCTCATGAATTTCCTATCAATGCCTTGATTGAAGGGATTCTTATTCATGAAAGCCTTGTCTGTACCACCACATATAGGGATTTCTTAAGGATTTCCTGCAAATATCCTTGAATTTCCGGGATTTAAGAGCCACCCATGTGTAGCGGGGACAACATCCGCAAGTCATCAAAAGGCTATGCCTGGGAATGGCTCAACCAATTCCTAGTGTACAAAAAAACAAAATCCTGTGGGTTCTGCTGCAGCCTGAAGAAATGCTTTGAGACGACTTTTTACAAGCAAAAATCTTCCTAACAGTTTTTTTGTTGTGAAGTGCAATGTCATCCACAAGCATACCTACAGTAGACCACTGTAGTGTATTGGGGTATATCGGTATATCCATACTGACTGCATCTCCATAGCATATTGGGAACTTTGTTCCACTCATACGAGCAAGTGCAAAAAAACACACATTTCTGCCTCGATTTGAATTCAATGCTTCATCTCAAGAAGCGTAGCTTTTGAGTGGGGACCTTCCCAACATCACCAAAACCGACATCAAACTGCGAGAAAATTCAGCTCTGGGTCTGGAACATGAATTTCCTGTTGTAACTGATCAAATTATGCCTTGAAGTTTCATGTCAAACTTTCACAAAGTGTCCCGCAAGCACCTTTTGAAGCTGAACATGTAGGCGACCCCAAGACATGGCATGTTGTACCCTAGAAGTAGAAGTGGATGAAGTGATATGAAGTGATATTTAATCAAGTGGGAAAATCATGGAACTAAAAGGGAGACTTTCCAGCTCTCCATGCTTGATAACTGGAGGGTAATCATCATCCTAATGATATCCCATGTTTCTGGGCCAAAACATCACCGAGCTACAGTTCCTTGACGTTCCATGGGGAACACCTCTTCCACCACCTGGCCGCGAAGATATTCAAAGGACATACCGAAACCCAACCGCGGCTGACTCCCCAAGTGATTTGCAGATTTTGCGCCAAGCAAAAAGTGAGACTCGAGAACTCTAGCTTTGGGGTTCCTCAGCTGTTCACAAAAGACGTTGATCCAATCCTACACAACCATTCGGGGCACTGACAAACTGGCACCGTTCCCACCTGAGGAGGGATGCCACCAAAGACATGAGGCCCTTAGAGTCGCTGTGAAGATCCCCAGGCGAAGCAGGTAGCCCATCCTCTAATTTATAGCGTCGTTTGATAGCCCCAAAACAATACCTCCCCATGCTTTTATCATGTTTGCAAGGTAAATAAAACATGAGAAACACATCGATATATGAGACTCAGTATGCGTTGGCTTGTCATTGAGTTCATTACATTTCTCTCCCAGCAATATCCCAGGAACTTCCACACTTGCGAAAAAAAGTGCCAGAAAGTGGATGCTAGTCAGGGATAGCATACCTAGTCTATCTGGGTGCTATCTGCTTTTGATTGCGCCAAACTTGAAAAACAAACGGTTCCCTCCGTGAAAACCGGAAAAACATAGAATTCCGCTCTGTTGGGGAAATGCTCGGCACCAACAATGTATTGGCAGCCGTTTTGCATAGTATGTACTGTACATACTTCGTAGAAATGGATGGTGAATGATTCCTAAACTAAGATGGTACATCATTGACGATGAATTATGCACACCGTCCCAAATCCGCAATGTTTTCCTACCTTTTTGTGCACATATGCCAACTCCTCTTTTTTCTGACTTTGTCTGCAGAAGCCAACACCTACTGCTTTCGTAGAAAGTTAGCATGCCTTTCGTGCAACAGAAAACACATACAAACACGCCTGGTGCCAAGGACATTCACTGGTGTCAAGATCTATAGATACGTAAACATATGGGGGTTTCCTAAAATGGGGGTACCCAAAATGGATGGTTTAGAATGGAAAATCCTATTAAAATGGATGATTTGGGGGTACCCCTATTTTAGGAAACCTCCATATCCAAAAATACATAAGCATCACTTCACAAAATAGTGCCATGGTGTCATAAACTAAGTGTCTATAAATCATTATGCCATGGTTCCGGATGCAGCAACATACCCCTAACGACCGAGGAGCACACAAAAGCTGCTGCCTTCGCATCTACTCCCTTTTCCCCAACTGGCTTGGCCTGCGGCCGAGAAAGTTGGTGGAGGGCTATCAGTTTTAAACCCCTGGTACCAAGAAAAGTCGAGAAAAGTGGTAATCAAAGCACGGTATCACTACACAATTCATCCAACTCAATAGTTAATACGATAACATGACAATATGCAATACAACTCAATATTTTAGCCAACTGATGGAAAATAAAGTTGGAAGTTGACTAGGGATTCCTGACTAGGCATCATCTGGGATGAGTGGAATATGAAATATGCAATACCTTTGGAATCTTTGGATTCTTAATTGATTGCCTGAAAAGTCATAGCTTTAAATTCCATTAAAGTCACAGGAAACTTTCACACTGTTATACCTACCCACCAAACAAGACTTTGTGGACCCCTGCCCTACTTGTGAAGTGCTGCATCTTGTGCGCGTGTCAAGACCTCCAATTCTACCTCGGAAATGTGGCTCCTCCTTCAATGAAATCTCCATTTGACCTATCCAAGGCTCCCATGTTAAAAGAAAGATCCCACATATCTACCCTCCAAACTAACCATGTTGGCAATACACCAGTAATTACTGGGTAGTTAACTCCCTATGTGCCTGACATTTAACATTGATCGTTTGATCAAACGTGACAATGGGAACAGTAAATATCAGCAAATGGAGGTTTCGATCGCTGGTAAAATCATCGAACTCAACAGGAAGGATTATCCAGCAAGCCATGAAGCTGATGACAACAGAGTGGTACCCATTAGAGACAAACACATCCACAATGTGTTACTATAATATAGAATATAATATACTATAATATACTATAAATATACTATAATCATCAACCATCCATGATTTATCAACTATAGCCCAACTCCGTCTTCGTCTTTTGATGGTTAAAATCCCCTATTACTGATTGTTAACTCACCAATAATTATGACTAACACATCGATAATGATATCCCATTCAATCCCATTCAAATCCCATGAAATCTCCTATAGTTGATGGTTAAATCATGTTAAATCCATCTAAATCCCCTATTAGTTGATCGTTAAATCCATCTATAATCCCCTATAGTTGATGGTGAAATCCCCTGTTGATGTAACCCCAACCAGTTACATCCAGTGTTTCCCATCGACAAAAACCACGATGGGCACGGCACCTGTTCGTCCTTGGTGATGATCCCCAAACGTAGCAGGGCGGAGCGTCGGAAGCGAAGGCAGATCCACTCGCCCGGCTGGTCCTGGCAGATCCTCATGGACCATCACTGGAGCCTCAAAAAAGGTACAAACACCTCCCCAATGATGACTTTTTTCCAAAAAAAAAAAGGGACTTAAATGATTCAACCAAAGAAAACTTGGAATTGATATCATCAATTCATCATATGCTATGTATGTTGGTTTCTTTCACTGGGTTAATTGTCTGGTTTCTGGTTGATATATGTGGATCGGAAAGGCCTGTTGGGCCACATCGTACGGATTAAACATCCTGGAAAATGGTGGCTTGCTGACGTATGATGGAGAAAGAATGAATGACTCGAAAAAGATGCGATCGAACTTTGGATTTGCAATACTGCAATCTCCATGTTTGAAACATATTACAAGAACAGTACAACCGGAAAGACCCAGCATTCAACATCAACCAACAGTCATTTAGGGGTAGTCCTGGGTAGTAGTTTATCATATCCTTACGGTTTAAGGTTATGCAATTTGCAATACCGCCTTTTTGGTCAGTCCTCAGTTTTACCCTCTGGTAATCAACCTGGCTTAGTTCGCTGATACTTTTTGTAAAAAGCTCCATGTATACACAGTATATTCAGTTCGGGGATATCCCAAATAACCATCTTTCATTACCAGAGGGTAACCCCAGTTTGCTCCTGGTAGAAATGATTGGCCACGTCCAGCAATCGCGAGGGCACCGCGGTGGCGTGAGTGAAGCCGTCGGCTTGAAAAGTGGGTGGAAAGTAAGCCTGTGGAATGGTGCAGAACTGCTTGGTGAAGAACCGGATTCCGAGAATTCCCACTTGGAGTATGATTATCATTGATTATCAATATATTGGGTAGTACAACCAACACTAAAAAAAACCTAACCGTCATGTATCAATTATACATCCCGATATATCCCGATAATCATGGTTAACACCCTGTTATTCTGTCAAGGGAGTGGAACAACCAGAAAACTCGCAGTCCACCGGGAAAACCAGAGCCAAGGCTGCCATATCTGAGTCAGAGATAGAGCCAAGGCTCCACATCTGCTTTCTTCGCTGCTTCCCAAAGTGCTTTGTCACACCTGGTGTCGGAGGATTGGACCTATGTCAGCAATGGAAAGTGGACTCCAGACCCTGGGAAGCGACTGATACAATCTTCAATGGCCCTTTCTTTGGGGTTCGGCCTCTAATCCTCAAAGGGGATTCAGTCTTGGGATGTCCTCGAATCCAACAGTCAATAAGAACTTGTTGAGCTTCCCAGTTCCCAAAAAGCGCTAGAAACAGGAGGAAGATCTTCTATCACTGTCAAATATCAACTGCGAGTGACCCTTGGGTACCCTGGTGATGATGTCTCTCAAGCATCCACTGTCACAACCACGATTGCGAAGTAGCAACAGTGTATCAAACAACTCAATTGATGATTCAAGAAAACAAGAGTGTTGAAGAGTCATTGATTCCCAATCACTTGTGTTTTTCCAATCTGTTGAAGTCATTTCCAGCATCGATTTCCGGGTACCATTTTCCCAGTCACCTCAACTGAACCGGTTTCAGGTCACAACTTCCCTTGAAGCCAAGCCGTGCCAAGCGGCATGTGGTACATCACCTCCTGAGTCTTCACCAATCAACATGGCGGTTGGGAAAAATAGAAGTGCCATTGGGTCACCTGGTATATATTGGTATACAGTATACTGTTAAAAAATGTTGAACATTATTTTGCTTGAAAGTTGCCCTTTTTCTTTTTGCCCAACTTACCACCGGGCAAAGGTTTGTGAACACAGTTCAATTGCTTGTTGGCTTGGTTCCCCACCATTTTTCTATGATGATCATTTACATTCGAACAGGTCGGTTCTTTGGCTGCAGTGAAAATCCCAATACTGGAACCAACTATAATCCCCTACTGGAAAGGATCACGGCCAACGATGATTGTGCTTGCTACGATACCCTCAACTTTGGGGTCAGTTTATCTTCGCAATACCACCAAACATGTCTGGTTCTATCCCAATCATCCTCCCTCAATGATTTTATCTTTGCTCAAGTCCAGGTATGGTGACAACCAACAAATCTTCGAATTTGGTTGAAAGGACAAAAGCACTTGATTTTCCCTGATTTATGGGAACATCTGGGAACAAGACCTAAACCTGGATGGGATTTGTGTCCATCTAAAATTGGATTCTACAGTATGATCTCAGTATTTCCAACATATGATTCGATGATCTATATATATATATATATTATGTATATATATATATATTATGTATATATATATATATATTATGTATATATATATATTATGTATATATATATATATATGTATACATTTATTATATATGATGTGTTTTTTGATCTGTCTACCCCCATCCAACCAACCATCCTGCCCGCCATGCCGCCATGCGTCTGGTTCTGGATCCTCGCCAGGGGCCAGCTCAGGCACGCCATCAGCAGAGTATCCGGCCGTTCCTGACGCATCAGCAGCGGCTCATTTCTTGGGGTGCTGGTTGATTTTCCAGAGTCTCGAATAAGAAAACAACTACAGTAGAATTAGTTTTATGATGTTTTATGATGTTTTATGATGTTTTATGATGTTTTATGCGTGAAACATGGCAAAACAACTGAAAATCAACTAATTATCCAAGGAGATAAGCAAAGATAACCACAGCGATCGCACAAAGGGGGTGCTTGAATGATCTTGCCAAAGTGATAATGGTTCTTTGCTCCGATTGCAGGATTTCTAAAAGAACATAATGTGGTCAAAGGATACAAAATATCCCCCAACAATGAAAACTACTCCAGGTGTTTATTATTTATGTTGGGGGGGAAGTATGGGGGGAAAGGACTACTATAATACTATAATAACATATGGGTCTGTCTAAAAATATGGTACATATATATATAATACAATATACATTTATAATTTATAATATTTTATAATCATTTATATACCCCATTCCATCCGCTGGTTAAACATCATTTTCCCTCTTGAAACGGATATAACTAGGGCTAAATCCCCAATTTTCAGACAAACCCTGTCATCAAATCTCCGGTGTCAAATTGGACAAATGTTCAGTACACAGGCAGCATCTAGCACAGTGTTCAGGATTGTGGCATCCTTGTGGCATTCTGGAATATCACTGCTATCACATCTGTAGATACCCTCTGGTAATGTGTTACATAGCTACATAGAAAATGGCCTAGTCGAAATAGTGGATTTTCCCATTAAAAATGGTGATATTCCATAGCTATGTTAGTTTACCAGAGGGTACAACACTTAGGGCCAAACTCAGTCCATCATAGCCATTCCAGTAAGTGTGTTTCTCAACTGTAGCACCAAGCCTTGCCTGTTTTTGCACCATGCAATTCCTGCAGCTTGTTGCTGACATCGCCTGAGGCGTTTACATATGTCCCAGCTCGGGGGAGGGTCGAACATCAACTTTGATTCAAATGATTCCCATGGTCAATGCTCGACCCTTCCCATGTTCCTTGGTTGTATCATGCCAAGTCTTTTTTGCTTCCATTCTCATGGAACTGCCCAGGCTTCAAGACTATGAACATGCCATAGGGATCACAAAGACCTTGATCTTTAGGAAAGGTACGCATACATGGCAAGACGTATGAAAGAAACCACCAGTCTTGCTGATGACATCCGCATTGATATCACACTACCAATTATACAGCTGTCCGCATTAATCAGCAATAATGGGATTAGTAACAATAAACAATCAAACTCTGTGGTCTCATAGATCTTTCATTCTGACCTCATCCTATTCTGACCTCATCCTCGTCTGAACTGTCAACTGCCAAGCCGCTGTCTGCATCTTCTTCCCGGATGCACCGGTCCGGGCGAAAGGCCGGCAGGCAGACCTACAGGCCGTGTTCAACTTATTAGTTGACCACCAAATTTGTGGCAGTTTTTTAGCCACAAAAAATGGGAAGTTAGGCAATAGAACTGGAGATCCAAAGAAATAGACAAGGGATTTGACCTCAATGAAAGGGGATAGACGAGGAATGAGGAGAACATATGAAAGTGGAGATATACAAGCATCAAGACTCTGAAGAACAAACATGAGAAAAAACATATGGTAGTTTGCCAAAGGACGTGGGATATAGTAAAATTACTGAAATACCAGCAACAATTTTAGCGCGGCACTTGAAAAGAAAGAAATCAGGTGAATACAAAACTCCAGAAGGTCGTTTCTCAACATTGGGAATTGTGGGTCTAAGATTCTTCAAAAAATAATATTAATTTGAACCAACAAGATAAGGGCAAAAAGATAAGGGCAAAAAGATAAGGGCGAAAAGATAAGGGCTAAACAATGTCGACATTTGTCGACAATAACCTGGCAGTGGTTCCTAACCAATTCAACAAAAATAAAGATACCAGTACTGTACAGAATTCAAAACAGAGATAGCCGTTGCCATGTTAAGTTGTAAGAGAGCATGGCCAACACTGATGATGGCAGTTCGCTGCGGTTCAAGTTCAAAATGGCCTGAAAAAACAATATCAATGGCTAATCTATCATTCATCCTGCTCAAAAATGTCCCGTCTTGGGATGCAGTTCCACCAACAAGTCGTCACAAAAAAACATCGTTGCAGGGGTTGTATAAGTTATATCTCAACTTATAGAATCGAAGTTAGAATCAATTGGAATCCCATGGTTATACCAAAAATATGTCACCCCTGGCCTGCACTCCTGGCCGTTTTCAGCCCGAGTGACAGGAATATACTCGGTACCGCCTTCGGGGAATGTGGGACGAAACCGTTCTCCTGGAATTCGCACGGGACGAGCAAAATCTGTTTAAGAAGGGTTCCTCAACCTATCTGAAAGAAGAAAAATGTAGAATTAATTAGAAATATGTCGAAATCAATAGTGATGTGATCTTGCAATTTTCAACTTTCAACCAGAGAAAGTGAACCAAATATCTCCGAAATCAACATTCAGCATGTTTGATGTGGTTCCAAACCTGATCCACCTTGACCCCCAAAGATATGAGAGTCGGCATGATGTTTGATCATTCAAAACCAAAGGCGTTGAAATGCAAAGACACGGCTTAAAACTTGCTGATATCAACTGATATTATTGCGTCAAATTATATTCATCATTCTCCCATCATCATCCCGTCATCCCCTCATCTCATTGCTTTTACCATTCCATGAATCTGGCTCAAAACTTGAAACCAAACGACCAACATGTTTGGTCATGTTGTTCCTGTAACCACTAGAACCATGTCGTTTTGAGCGGTATATGGTAATTCAATTCAATGGTCAATGTATTCAGAATTCATTTATTCATTTATCTATACATGGCATCATGTAGCTATATACTTGAACCATACATGCCGACATAACACAAATTCGGCATGTTAGATATTTTCAATACCTGATGGTCAACACATATTTCATGCTTTATCATCTATGGTTCTTGTTTTTTTCAAATCTGGTTCATGCTGTTTCCAGATTTGGATGGTTTTCCTCAAAGCTGGATGATTTCTCCAACTTTGACATGTTTTTGGCAGAAAATGGCCCACTGGCCATGACACCAATGGCCATCACCATCCCGCGACCGGTGGTCCTTTGGCGATGAAGACCGTTTGCCCGGCGAAGACCTCCACACTCGCGTCTCCGTGGAGGAGGACCTGGGACGCTACCGAAGCGACCACGACTGGCAATAGTCATCGATTCTGGTGCGAAACGCAGGGAAGGAATGGATGGGAATGGGATGATTATGAAAATGGTTTATTATAGGTCAGCAACCCTCATTCCCTACGTTTAGCACCAGGATTGGTTGAAGGGAAAATCTTCACCGGAAACCCATGGGTTGTTACCCATGAAATTTCTAGAGGTTTCCGGTGAAAATTGTCCCTTAAACCAATCCAATGAAATACCCTCCAATAAAGTAACATAACTATGAACAATCAATACATTACAAGTGCCTGCATTGCCAAGAGACCATACGGCCTTTCAACACGCACATCCACTCATCATAGTGCAGCGTGAGCCAGGGTTCACTGGTAGGCTCTGAGACCTGTCGGTGAAAAACAACACCGAATGACTCGTGAACAACAAACCACCAACTATATGAAAGATGGCGCAAATGCCATGCACAAAAAATGTTCACAGTGAAAACAAGATGCATTCTCAAAGTATATGATTCCTTCAGGTTTGACTGCATCCAGAATCTTCTGAACAAATGCTGTTGCAATGCCGCCAAACCACTACTTGGGAAAAATCAAGTGGGCACGAAGCACAAAGAATGTGCTGGCCAAACCACGATTGACAAAAATCAGCTTTCAGAAATGATAAATTCCTGGTTTTCAAAATGGATCCAATCCAATTCCTTATCAACATCTCAAAAAAAAAGAAAACACATGTTGCCCAAAATTGGATTTTGAAGCTCTCCCATTGATACCCACACCAAAACCTTCCAAAAAAACAAATCGCAATCGATCAAACTCCTGATTGAAATTTGAGAAATATATTGGCCCAAAATGGGATTTCGAAGCTCTCCCCTAATAATCAAATCAACAACTTCATGAAACAATAAAAGATACGATGATGTGTGATTTCAACATCGATCAAATTCCTTTCTAAAATCTCGAAAACAGTATTGCCCGAAACATCTATCTATCTATCTATCTATCTATCTATCTATCCATCTATCTATCCATCTATCTATCTATCTATATATCTATCTATCTATCTATAAAGTATGATGTTGCCAAAAATGGGATTCCAAAGCTTCCCCTAATAATAAACAAATCAAACTCTTAACAAAAGAAGTATAACCATAATAACCATAAGTTTCTATTTCAAAAGGCGGACCCCGACAATAAGCACCCTAGGGCTGACTAGTACTGATTATTAGGCAGCTGAGTCACATTTTTTGGGTGTGCCAGTTGTTAATTGCTTTTCACTTGCCACAATTGAAAAACGCAAAAACCAAACAAACAAAAAATGGGAGTGAGCCCTAATGTTAAATATTTGGGGGAGGTTAGTAATAGGGGGAAGGGATTATCCTCCACAAGATAGAAATTGACAGCTGTAGAAGCGGTTAATCTAACACTAAGAAATGGATGTTCCCTTTCTATCTTTGGAGGTGCTTTTCAAGTCTGGGAGGCAATTGAAACTCACATCATGTCGAGCCTAAAGCATGTTAAACCCCCATGATTGTTGGCCAAAGGAGAACACACATCCGACTCAGGACTTAATCCGCATCCCATGAACAAATGGTCCATGTTCAACCCCCCAAGCAAGGATTCAATCTTTAGTTCTCATTCATTTGCTGTAAGTACTGCCCCAAGATGTACAATGTACCCTCTGGTTCTTCAACATAGCTATGGAAGCCATGGCCCATGAAAATAGATGATAAACATGATGATTTACCTCAAAAACAATGGTGAGTTTCCATGGCAACTCACGTTCAACAACCAGAGGGATCCAGCTATTCCCAGCTGGATCCACTGATTTGGCCTTCACCAAAGCGATGCTGATGCGATCGTTCTGAGTGGCCACATTTCCGGCCAGCTCGTCGATGCTCCTGCCATGAGTGCAACGGGGATTTTTTTAATGGGAATATCACAACACGCTGGGGCCCCCTAGCGATAGCTATAAGTTGGCTATAGATTGACTATGGTTTATGGTACGTAGATAAATTACTGAATCGAGTTTATGAACCAACTTAACTGAGGGGCACCACCTTGCATGATGCAGGCAATAATTAAGCGGGGAATCACTGAAAAATCTTCAAAAAATGCATGGAAATCAAAATCTCAATGAACATGCTGGAAGTGTAAACTGCCTTCTTGAAAACAAACTTTGGGATCCTTGGGCCTTGACTGAAAGAGTTCCTTGGATTCCAGCTCCTAAAACTCAAGAGTCTTTTTTGAATCTGGGCACCAAAGTTTGAAAACCACCATGCCATGTATCCAGATTTGGATGCCATTTGATGCCTCTGGGGATCCTGCAAAACCACCCCGAACTTATATTCGGAAGTACTGGATAGTGGTATGAGCAGGGGAGTGCTGCTAGGTAGTGCATTTCAAACATGTTGAAACCACTACTCAAAGCTAAGAAGTCCATCTAGAGTCATGCCTTTTGCAATGTGGCTATGGACCAGAACCCTGGCACAAACGTTCCCTATTGAA
The DNA here is from genome assembly GCA_003297045.1 of Symbiodinium sp. clade C Y103. Lineage (NCBI taxonomy): Eukaryota > Dinophyceae > Suessiales > Symbiodiniaceae > Cladocopium > Cladocopium sp. clade C. The sequence goes on along the minus strand of BGPT01000627.1, from coordinate 137,851 downwards.
AATCCTGAGTGTTACCCTCTGGTAAACTAACATAGCTATTGAAATGGTGATTTATAGTTGATTTTCCCATTAAAAATGGTGATTTTCCATACTTATGTTAGTTTACCAGAGGGTAACCCTGAACCATTTTTGACGGACAAATCCCCATGTTCATCTTTTAATCCCCATGTTTGGGTGTTTGAATCCAAGTGTTGCCCCCTCCAAGGTGGTGCCCCCCCAGTGATGTTTGTTGGTTTCTAAAACCATGGTAACTAGTTCAATATATCCATCATACGCCCTAGTGAATTTGGAGTTATGTTTACCAACTTAGGGATTTAGCTCACTGGGGCACCACGTCATGTGGGGTTGACAGCCCATCCTCCCAACCCATGGGATTCTCCACCCTTCGAAAAACGAGACACAGCAACCCTGTGTCAACAACGCGCACCGACTTGCCAACGACTTCCACCATGGCAGATCGCTGGATGGTTGGCAACCCAAGGGCTGAAAAATTGGGAGTTTAGCACCCAAAATTGGGATTTACTGTTGCTTTCAATCATGTTTCTATACTACTCAGTGATGAAATTGCATACATGGTATGTGTGTGTGTGGGTCTCAACCAGGAAACTGACCTGAAACAAAGATTTTGACATAGATTCAGTCCGTGGTTCCCTTGCGATAAGTTGAATTCATGGGGTATAACCAAAACTACTGTTTGCCTCTCTAGTTATTTGCTCTTAACTCTCAGTGTAGGTAGATTCCAGTCTACTCACAAACAGTGTCAATAACTGTCAATATCAAATCCAGGTTGGATTTCTCAAGCTTGACCATGACTTGTCAGCTCTCATTGCCATAATCTTTCCCAGGAAGCGAAGCTGACAGCCAAAAGATGCCAACGAACCACGTCATTGGCTTGTTCTTTGTCAGGAAGCATCGACAGGAAACTCAGGACAGCATGGTTTTCCCATCATTTTTTCTAGGGGTAAACGGTAAACCCTGTAAATGTTCCAATATGTTTCAATTTAACCAATTCTGGGACACAAAGCTATCTGTAGTAACTTGAGTATTAGCATTGGTGTTTTCTGCACCAACAAAATTCACCTAGTTTCACCAACGGAAAAACCATCCCAACAGGGTCGAATTTGTGTCAAGGTCAGGTGGTTCGATCCTCATCGAATCACCATTTCTTGTGCTTTAAAAACGGTTCATTCAACCTTAAAACAGAAAACAAGCCCCAGTTTGGATCTATTGTTGGTATGTGTTGATGCAAGATCTCTTGTTGCTTACATCCTCATGAAAACACACAAAACATCACAAAGGGGGGTGTATTCAGGGTGAGAAACTCACCCTGCCCTTCTGTTCCCATCAAAACAGCTGTTGTTTGCTGGATGCTCATCCCTTCATTCTATGTGGAAAATCATAGGTCTTGACTCAGACTCATATATCATTCAAAAGCCTATTGCTGATGCTAAAATCCCCATATGTTTGATGCTTTAATCCCTATTTTTCTTCTGGTTAAACCACAATTTGCTGTTGGTAGAATCCGCATGTTTGATGCATATTTCCCCCAGTTTCTAATGATGTAAATCCGCATTCTTTGTGCTGAACTTCCCATTGAAATCCCACATCTTTGACGTTCAAACTGCCCCACCTGACCCCCTTCCCCCCACGGCACCAGGTCGGGCGCGGGATCGTAGCTGTAGATCAGTTCTCTGGACTCGTGGTGTCGAGACTGGCGTTTTTCCGCAGGAGTTTGTCGGAAAATGGGGAGTAATTGAGATTGGGAATTTAATTTATGGTAATTGATGGATATTTATGGGAATCTATGAATGGGAATTTATAGTTGGTCATTGTAGTTTATCATGTGATTGAGAATAGGAATATGTCGAATAATATCAATAATATGTTTGATCATAAATAAAGGTTCTTGGCCAACAAAATTATGAATAAGGTGGATTTATATAATTGGTTTAGAAAGTTTGCTACAAGCTCTCTATGATATTTGGGTTTGCTGCCACTCTGAAAATGGGGGATACCAGAGATAATGATAAACCAAGAACTTTGGGGTACCCTATTTTCAGACAAATCCACATGAACCCATCAAATAGATGGCATCAAATATATAGATGGTATTGAATCAGCCAAAATTCAGCTTTGATGGGAAACATGGAGATTTTATTGGTAAAGAATGGATAAACTGATTAGAGAAAAAAACAACATTATATTATACTTATTTGATTTTAATGTTAATGGATGAACTTGGGTCGATTGGATTGGTAAAGCTCAGATTTGTTCGTTGTGCATGGGCTTGTGAAATTTTGGGAAAAAACATATTGTTTCCACATGGGAAGTTCCTGGAGTCGTTACAAAAAAAAATGTGGGTGCTCTCAGTTGGCCATAGAAAGCCAACTGTCTATGATTTACCTCAAAAGCCGACCATGTGGGGGACACATCCAGATGCGAAAAATTCGACACTTGGATCAAAAGCGGAAGATTAGTTTGGAGATATGTCAAGATCTTTAGGACACAAGTTCTTGGTGTCTTCTGATATGCGACTCAGAATAGCTAAGAATTACCATCCTCCCAGTTTATATAGACCCTGCACATAGGGGTTTGGAAGACTACTTCCTGGTGATTCTCAGAGTCTATGTTACTTCGAGGGATCATTACCCTAGGGTAAACCAACATAGATGTGGAAAACCCATGGTTTCCCAAGAAAACTGATCTACAAATGGTAGTTTTTCCACATCTATGTGAACGTCTACCCCAGGGTCATTCAGTAATCACAACCCTGTATGCATCTGTGAATCTCAGAGTGTATACATTGAAGCCACAAAGCTCGGTGCGTGAAAAGCCCTACGGATTTTGGACATCACCCTGTAAATCAGGAACATCAACGGGTGCGATTTCCCCCAGGATCTAGAGTGAAAATTTGTTCTTTCGCAGCGATTCATGGTGTTTCCTTTAAAAACACAATCATGTTTATATAGAGTCATCCCGTCATCCCCCAAAAGGATCCAAAAGGTAGACAGCTAAAATGCCTTTCTAAAATCTAGTGATCAATCCCTGTTCAATCTTTTTTGTGGGTTACCCTCTGGTAAACTGTTACATAACTATGGGAAATCACCATTTTCGATGGGAAAATCCACTATTTCTATGGCCATTTTCCATAGCTAACTGTAGTTTACCAGAGGGTATATCATCATTAATCCCTATGGATCACCATAAAAATCCCATGACAATTCCATTCAATCACCATTTTCCTATGGTTTTCCTATGGTTTTATCATATCAAGTCGATTTTTTACCCCCCGACCCCAGCAGAAGGTGCCTCGCTCAGGCTCCGCTGGGAGCGAACTGCAGCGGAGAAGCAGCGGAGAAGCTGCACTAGTGGATAGAAATATCCTCATTGATACCAGTGAAAAATATGATATCCATAGAATTTTTTAATATTCCTATACATTTTATTGATATCCATTAAGTACGATGAAAAATGGTTGCTGGATCAGAATTTTCAATGGGTGATTGGTGATTGTCATGGATAATTAGAATCAATCATAATAGATAATACGTTCTTTCATACTCGTTCCATTTTTGAGTAATAAACCTTCAGAACTATTCGGGGGATGCTGCGTAGTTGCGGTTGAGCATGGTTGAGGCAAGTTCTGAACAGTAAGATTTGGGTTTGCATGTGGTTTATTGTCGGCTTTACAGTATACGGTACCGCACGAGGGATATTGCTCAGAGATCAGCTAGAACATTCTTGAGGTTTTTCCAACTGAACAACTGTCTCAACAGTCAACAGTTTGTTTGGTGCCATCTCACGTTTGGTTCCTTGGGTTGGCTCTATGTTTCTGAACTCACCAATTTCAGGTGATTCATGTGGTGAAATCCCTGAAATCATCTCCCGATCTCGATTCCGATGACTTTTCAGTGCCTGTCCATCTGCTAGTGCCCATCCTGGAGTTCGTGCTGGGCATGGGGGCCCGGGGTACCAACATCTTGAGCTTCTAGAGGTGAGCAACCATGAATTGAAGATCAAAGAAGTGTCATCAATTTTGATTTAAAAAAAAAAACACTCAGAGCCAGACTTGCGGTGATAGCAAATGTTTGTCGCAATACTCGTGGCAAAAGGGACGTTCAGAAGATTGAACCCAGTACAAATCCAAGCATGTGGTTTGACAAATTCTACCCTCTCAAAAATTGGGTATACGGTAGACCAATGTATACCAGTATACCTATCTGACAGGGCTAGCCATACCATGCATCTTCTGTCAAGGTCCCAGTTCAGTGTTCCTCCCGAATTCTGTTGGCTGCTTCTGTTCCCTCTTCTCCAAAATTACCCATTTCGGTGCTTGAAGATGTGTCAAAGTTCAACAACGTCTCAACCTCAAATCATCATTTCAACTCCCAGATTTTGCTGGAATCCAACTCCCAGTTCTTTCAACTCCGAACCCACAACTTCTCACAACTTCCCATTTTTTCCGGCGAATTTCCCCAGTTTCAATGGTCAACGCCCTCCATTTCAACCCGTCGCACCTTCTCAGGTCCCGCCGGAGCGTCGGCACCGAGGCGGACGAGAGGAGCTTCACGGTACTCGGGGAGGTGATGGGCCGACCTCACACGGCATGGGAAAGGAACCCCTTCGTGTTGGCCCAGCAACAAATAGATATGGAAGTCGTTGGGGACGGTCCTAACTGGGGAAAGAAATTTCAAAATACAGATCACGAACCAGGTACATTTGCTTCCCATTCTCAGCCCCATAATTGGTTGGTAATATACCAATGGGGTCCAATGGGCTGTTGGCAAAACACCCCGTATATTCTCTTGGTGACACCTCTAGCTTCAAAACCACCAGCCAAATTCCTTGGCAAATATCATATATGTTTCTAAACCAATGCCAGCCCTGATAAAAAAGCATCACAAGCTGGGATTGAACCACCCTTCAATGTCGTTGCCTTCTTGGAATCAAGCGTGGCAATGGACAAACCCCAAACTTAATGGAGGTTTAGTTCGCTGGCAAAATCATCGATAGATGGTGGATGATCCCCGCAAGCCATGTTTGAGGAGCAGGGTAAACACCCGTATACCCTCTGGTAATTTGTTACGGTTTGCGACATAGAAAATGGCCATAGAAAGTTCGTGGATTTTCCCATGAAAAATGGTGATTTCCCATAGTTATGTAACATTTTACCAGAGGGTAAGACATCTTAAGACCCATTGGAAAAAGAACACCAGCCAGGTTCTCGCACGAGCGCTCTTCTGCCGTTCTCTCTGCGCTGACCTGTGGAGCGAGGGGTGGACCCGGTGGGGAATCTCCAAGTCACCATGGTTGTTGAAATACTAAGTCATAGTCATCCATGACTTGGATGATTTGGGGGACCCCCATTACTTAGGAAACTTCCATGTATCTATATATAGATCCATCGTGATTGTGAATCTATTTCATGTATCTCCTGGTTGTCCAATCCTGATGTATTGATACTATCATATGTAGATTGTACATGCTGAAGAAATTCTTCTTCAGGATTGAACACTGCGAATTCAAGGGAAATAAATGGAAATAGCATGGTTCCAGGGTGTTAGTTGTTGAATTGGGTTCAATAGTTTCCAATTGGTGCCCTTCAAATATGCCTGCAACATAGACTTTCCCAAAAAACGATACATCTCTACCCCATTAATGTAAATGTCCATGAATTCCCCAAGGTTTCCACGGTGAATTCCCATGTTTCTTCAGTGACAGTCAATTTTTTCATGGCTACATCCCGATGTTTGTTCATGGTGAACTTCCATTCTTATCAATGAATTCATGTTGTTTTTCCTTGTGAAATCCAAGACATTTCTGCAAAAATCCGTGGGTGACCCTTGGAACTACGCCGCGCCTTTCTTCGCTGAACCAGTCGTTGAGCTGCGACAACTTTGCGGAGGCATCGATGGAACTGTGGTTCAACCGGCGCCTAGGAGGTTTTTTTGAGGTTTTTGGACGCGAGAAAATGATACACTCTGGTTATTGAAGAGTTTGCCATGGAAAATGGCCCATGGAAATATATATGAATCCTGATGATATGTTTTTAACATTGTGATTTTCCATAGATTAAATTGCCTGGAGGGCAAAAAAAAGGAAGAGTTCACAAACCAAAAATGGAAAAATGGCGGTGTCTACCAGTGAGGTGGCTGTTCTGCTATGATACTACATTCATATCCTTTCATATTCAGATCTCCGAAAATTATACCCTCTGGTAAATTAAAAAGACCCTGGCAGATAGGGATTGGAAGATTAGTTTCCTCTAAAAATAGCTATTCTCAGGGTCTATGTTAGTATACCAGAGGGATCCAGAGGGTATATCACATACCCTCCTGTAAATTAACATAGATGCAGAAAACCCATCCTTTGTAGATGATTTTCCGAACGGGAAACCACGGCTTGTCCACATCTTTTTGTATGTTTACCCCCAGGTAAGTATATATAGAGACGAGCATATTACCACGTTTTAAACATTGAATTTCTCAAAACGCCGTTAATTGAATTATTCAAAAGTTAATCAAGCGAAAACGTTCTAAGAAGCTCGCGTTAGTATGTATATATATATACATAACAAGAATCCTAGCACATAGCCTCTGGTAAACTAACATAGCTATTGAAAATGGACCATAGAAAGTTCGTGGATGTTCCCATTAAACATGCTGATTTTCCATAGTTATGTAACAGTTTACCAGAGGGTAAACATCCACAAACAAAACACCAGCAATCGCAGTGAACTCCGAGACGGGCCCCCTTGCGCGTGGGGTCCAGTGAGGTCCGGCATGGTCTGCGCGGGTGCCGGCTTGACGTAGCGGCCACCCGGACCCGCCTGAAGCATGGCATAGCTGGGGCTCCATGCTTGGCGAAGTTTAAAAAATAACATGCTTAACTCCAATAACCAGGGTCTATGGTAGATATATCATGATATATCAGTTGGTTTATGCCCAATAACTATATAGTTGGTTTATGCCTTAACTCCAATAACTAGGGTTTATGGTAGATATATATCCATATATTATATAGTTACTATATATCTTTTCTAAACAAACTTCTAATTCGGGGGCACCACCTTGTAACAATTCATCGTGGCTATAGTCCTAAGATTGGGGCTTATAGTTTTTTACTGGGGCCAAACTCGGCCAAACTCAGGGATTCCTGGGTACATTCCCCAGGGCATCTCGGATGGTTGTGTACCCCAACTCCCCATCGTTGAGAAATACCCTCCGGGAATCAAACGTGGCAATTGGAAATCCCCTATAAATGGAGGTTCTAATCGGAAAATCCCCTATAAATGGTGGATTTTACATTGACATGTTTGATTAGCAGAGAGTAATTTTCCCATTTACATTGCCATAAATTGGGGTTTATTCCATTGTCAGACCCACCCATCTGCGCTTTGTCATTGACCATCTACAATTAGTGTACCATGAATATCCCCTTACATAATGTAGCATCATAGTATCCATGTTATATGGTTGTGTCATGTATAACCCAATACCCCATAGTCTTTGATCCATGTGCAAGTAGGAGAGCAGAATGTAGAATGGAATTCAGGTTCACGTTATACAGCAGGCAGCTGAGCTTCATACCCCCAGAAAGAAAGATGTTGTTGATGGCATGATAACACCATCATATAATCTCATATAATTAATATCATATCTACGATCGAAATGTACATATTATACATAATCACTTTCATAGTCTATTATACAAACAATAATGAACTATAATAATGTAAAATATACAATATCATTCATATTAATATCGTGTACATGATTTAGGAAAAAGGAACGTAACACCACCACATAAGATTATTACGAATCTATGTATATATATAAGTTTAGTGTATAAAGAAAAACACAATATTAAAATTACAACCTAATATGATCACATCACATTATATCATAAAGCCACCCTGGTCACCACCTGCTATGGTCATTATCACCTCCGCGTCTGTCTTTCCTTCGAACTTTTCGCCTCCTTTAGGAAGGCCAGAAAGTCTTCGATGGTGATATCCCCTGAGCCATCGCGATCAATCCTGCAGCCGTTGCGCCGTTGCAGCAGAGGCAGGCTGTTCTTTTAGATGGGATTGTTTATGGGAACATCACCGGATATCATGGGTAGATCGGTATGGGATATACACCCCACTTAAAGAAATAGATGATGCATTATATAGTTTATGGTCCTTCATCTCATAATGGAAATGCTGATAATCCATATGGGGCCCTGTCGGGCAACAGTGGAATCTGCAATTACGCATGATTTTCACATCAATACCCTTTAAAAGCGTACTTTGCAAAATGGGTTTGTCTAAAATTTACTCTTCAACCCCCAATTCCACTGGATTAAATCCTCATTTTCCCTATGTAAATGGCCATAACTGGGGTGTCTCCTGACAGGTCCCCACGTCTGACAGGTCCTGGAGAAGAGGTCGTCCAAATGCCACCTGAACATATCCCAAGACTGGGGGGTTTCCATCAATGGGGGATCCCCAAAATGGATGGTTTATAATGGAAAATCCTATGAAAACGGATGATTGGAATTTATGGGTACCCCCATTTTAGGAAACCCCACATGTCGCAGGTAAGTTGAGATATATATGCTTATCCTATCAGCTATGTATTTCTCGTATAATTCCAGCACTTGACGTCATTTGAGCTTATCAGCAACAAATATGTGTTCTAATACTATTTTGGGGATACCTTGACCTTTGGTCTGGTGATCGTTTTTTTTCCATCTTTCCCCTGAGATACGTTGGAGGTGTCGATACCGGCACATTCCAAATCCACAGCGGTTAAGCATCATGTTCTTTGTGAAATGGCGATCAGATTGGGGGAACTGGGGGAATGCCACAAAGTCAAATGCACCCAAATACAATATTGGTGATAGTATATCCCATTCCATCCTTCTTAACAATATGTTTTCCCATCGTGGTTGGTTTTATACACCATGTTTTTACTGTTTCATTCCCCAAATGCAACATTGTTCATATCGGTTAGTTAAATCCATATGTTTCATGGTAAATCAACTAAAACATATTAAAACCCAATGTTCGTCCATGAATTGCTGCCTTCAATCACGAATCCTCCATGGTTGGAGCATTTTTCTTTTCAAATCAACCTACAAGCTGGTGCCCCATAGTTCGCTAAGTTGGTTTATAACTCCAATCACTAGGGGTTATGGTAGATATATCTGAATCTGTAGTTAACGGGAATTAAAACCAACAAACATCACTGGGGGAGGCACCACCTTGTACCCCGATCCACAGATCACCGTCCACCACCGCCATGACGTTCCAAGCCGCTGATCGTAGCGCAGACGCTGCAAGCCTTCCAGGAATGAGGCCCGCGACACCTGCGCAGTTGGGACTGGGACCCATGTTGGGAAGTGGTTTTATCCCAATCTAACTGATATGATGATCAATGTGATGATGATGATGTACAAGATTCGCGCACAGGTCAGCCATGATCATGGATCATCAAAAAAGAACTATGATCATGTGTGGCCTTGAGCTTGTTCTATGCGTGGTCATTTTTGATTCCCCTTTCTGACATTTTCTGACCATCAGTTGTGGCAAAGTTGACCTCAAGGCCATTTAGCATCATTTAGCCAGTTGCTCCCCGGCACTTCCGTCGCGGATACCCCGACCTTGCCAGTGGCACTCATCTTGAAGGCATCAGAGGGCCTGTCTGCACCAAGGGAGCTTGCTTCATTGTTGTATATTAACATAGACCCTGAGAATAGCTATTTTTAGAGGAAACTCATCTTCCAATCCCTATCTGCCAGGGTCTATGTTAATTTACCAGATGGTAAATTGTGGGTGAGTCTGAAAATGGAGTGTGCAGTACACCCATTTTTTTACCCACCAAATGGTAATAGGACAATGATGATCAATCAGTGGATTTTCGGCTCCCTCATTTTCAGACAAACCCATCTCCAATCAACGAGACAAACTCAAAACAAAAACCACTCCTCTCTGGGAAAAGAATATCGCTGTCTGTATAAAAACAAAGAAAAAGCTGCTTTCATGCTGCTTTCTATTGGTGATTGTCCATTGCACTCCTGAACCATGACAGTCAATCGTTTGTATCCACAGAAGCCCCATGACAAAGCCCCATTACATCCGGTGCAAACCCCTACTAGTATTATGAAACCTAATAGCTGAATATACTGCCATATACGGCCAATATCATATCAGCCAAAAAAAATAACTAAAGAAATATAATCAAACCTAATTGGGTGTGTCTGACTGTACAAGTATACCCAAAAACAACATGTTCAATGGGAAACATGATGAAAATCCATTGGAATTGGGCGGTTTTCGCCCCCCATTCTTCAAACCAACCGTACACTTCAATCTAAGAACAACACATTATGAAACCAATAAAATCAACCCCACCGTGGCTTTCTTTCCAGCAAGGTCTGAACATAGCAGTGCTGGGAAGCCCCAACGATCTGTAAAGATTCATCAAGGCCTCGACGTGGCCAGGTGAGATACCTCGGACCTCGGCCTTCAAGGATAAGATAGCTCAGTTTGTATGGGCAAGTTGATGGTCTAGCTAGTAGCTGTTGTGGGAAGGTCAACCAACCAAGAACAGAGGATTTGACAGTCCATAGGAAGAAGGGGTCGCACAGGTCGCACAAATTGGGTACATCACCAGAGGAAATCAGCATGGAATCGATGTCCACCTAGTGGCATCACGGCACAGAAATATTGCTAGAGCTCCATCTTTTGGTTGGCCTTGCACCCCCTCCTCCGTCTAATGCTCAGGTGTTTTTTTTATGCCTTCGCCCCACTATCAAATACCTCAATTTGGCTAGGGCTGGGACTATAGATCCAAGACATTTTACCAGGCCGTCCTGGGGGTATTTCATGGATGTTGGGGGGATGAAGCAACACAACCTCACCAAATCGCTGGGTCGTCCAACAACCCAGTAACATCATGGCTCGTGTTTCCGATGTTTCATGCTGGTTCCCCCCATTCTCGGTGCTGAAGTCATGCGAATTTCAGCACCTTTCATGGTTTTCAGATCATCCGTCCCTCAAATTCCCATTTCATCCACATTCTTGTTTGATGTTAATGGCTTGAACTAGATTCAATGTCGACCATTTTCTTGGTTGGTGAAATTCCTCAAACCATCAAAGAACGATACAGAAAATGATGGATTTTGGTAGGAAAACTCTCCATTTAACATCGTTTAATCATGAAAACCCATCAACACTTATAGTAAAAATGCCGGGGATTTTGTCCATGTGGTACTTAAAACACTTGAAATCCACCATTTTTTCCACGGCTTTCCGGAAGTCTCCGCCTTCATCTCCTCGGTTCTGCAGCTGGTGAGTTCCTCAAAGAAGCGCCTCAGGCGCTTCAGCAGCGCCTTTCGGCCACGACCTGGTCGGATTGACATTGGGATGAAAGCAGGCAAACATTATGATAATCTATGATGATAGGATACGATAGGTTTTTTTCTTAGAATTATCAGAAATAATAATGATAATCTATAATGACGATTACCATCAGAATTATGTGAGGATGATGATAATTAAGTCAGTTGTAAGTTGCTTTATAACCTCATCTAAGAGTGTTATCCACCATAAACCCCGGTTCTATAATCAACTTATAAACCACCGTAGTATTAGGTGTCGGTCCACGCAGCCGCTGCCTGCACCGACGATGTCATCCTCCAGGATGTCTGACAGCCTTCGGTGGCCCATGCTCAACGGTGAAAGCCGAAGGTTCGATGCCCCAGTGATGAAACATGAGAAACCATATGGATCCATATGGGGGTTTCGTCAAATAGGGGGATCCCCACGTCACCATGGTTGTTTTCGGTCTTCAATACGAAGTCATGGTCTGACTTGGATGATTTTGGGGTACCCCCCTATATTAGGAAACCTGCATATGAGAGGATCATACAGTCTTAATTTCTGGCAGAAAGGATCTGGGGCAAAAATCTGGGACTATCCTACCCTTTTAAGAAAGTTCAGGAAAACAAACAGGATGAGTACCCCTCAAATGTGAGAGGATCAACCGTTTCTGCCGGTCCTTCAAGGGTACCGAAGGCCCAAAAAAGCCGGTCTTCCAGGTCCAGGTCGAGCAATTGACATATCTCAACTGGGGGTGCGAGGATTTCAGCCCTACCCTCCAGCAAACTAACAGTTTGCCAACTGGAAAATGGTCCTCTAGAGATGATTCGGCGATAGATATGTTGAACTACCCGCATGTAACTTTTTGGGATACTGTTGGTGTCTTGCGGAAAAACAAATCAAGACTCTGGCATTGAGGAAGAATATCCTGTCAGATTCTTTCACTTCATCAGGCAGAAAATCAGGCCATCAGTAGATTTGCTGCTACTCCACAAGAGATTTGACATGGGTGTCAGCACCAAGAGTTGATGCGGTCAACCTGCGCATCTTCGCAAAAAGATATACGTGAAAACTATGCAAACCATAAAAGATGACATGTATCACCATATATGATACAAGAGGATATACAGTTGAAGTACTATTGTTTCCGTGCACACATTGAATCTCGTCCATTCCCCATCCACCGGTAGTGACTCAGTCTGACTCAATGAAGCCAAACATACGGGCCCAGGTCAGGAGATCATTCATTACACAGATGCATAATATGTTATCCTCCAAATCATCCATATTTTTCTGTACGCAAATCATAGAAATCTTGGATGATCTTGGATGATCTTGCAGACATGGAGGTTTCCTAAAATAGGGGTACCCCCAAATCATCCATTTTAATAGGATTTTCCCTTATAAACCATGCATTGTTGGATACCCCCATTTTAGGAAACCCCCACATGGGGAATCAGACATCCCACTCGCCCTGCCTGATTCGGTTCTGGCTCTGGACGTCCAACAGGTCAAAGACTTCTGACATGTGAGCCTGCAGCCATCGGCAGCAACCCGTTGCTTCATACAGCCCTGGAAAGATAGGGCCACTGACGAGTTACTCTCTGGTAATTTAACATAGCTATTGAAAATGGCCATTTATAGTGGATTTTCCCATGAAAAATGGTGATTTTCCATAGCTATGTTAGTTTACCAGAGGGTGCATACAACCTCCTGCCTTGCACGTGTTCTACTCTCGCCAAATTTCAGGAATGTTGACCAGCGCAAGACCAGCGCATCATGGTCATAGTCATAATTCATCCCATATCCAGCCATGAACTCCAGCACTTTGAGAGACTCTGAAGAAAACTTGGGGTTCAGGCTGAATCCTCATGTTATCCCATGTTCCGGAGGAACGCCTATCCCTGCTCTGTCCCCATGCTCAACGGAACCCTCACTCTTAGACTCTCACCAACCAAAGTCTACCATCTGGTAATCAAAACATATGGCACTTTTAAATCTCCAAAAAATGGAGATTTCTATGGGAACATTCATCTATAAATGGTGGATGTTCCATTGTCAGGTTTCCTGCGGTCGGTCGCCTCCAAGGGTTGTCGCCCTGTGCGCGAAAACATGCGACGCATGGCGGTGCTGAACTCCTCCTGCTTGATGTAACCTCGAGTCGGGACTGAGATTCAGCACCTGGAGGATCACCCCAGTGGTAAGTCCTGGTGGGGTCATAATCTAGTTCTAAAAATGGGATACCCTTTGGTAAACTAACATAGCTATTGAACATTGCCATAGAAATAGTGGATTTTCCCATTAATAGCATGGTGATTTTCCATAGTTATGTAACAGTTTACCAGAGGGTAAGCCTACAAATCTGGGACCAAATTTAACCAGGCTTTTCTCACGCATTACGAGCTGCGGGATGACCCGACTCAAGTAGCCGGATGTGATGCGTGACTTGAAATAAGACATGATTATGAACGGTGCTTTGCTAATGGAATGAATGTAACACAGGATATTTTAGCAAGAGCGGATCTTATTTACCAAACATATCCCAGTATTAAACTTGACCGATCTGGATAGTTGGGCTGGATAAGTACGAGTGCTAGACCTTTCGCACCCCTTTGAACAGGAAGTCGCCCCACTGCAAGGCGAGTAAGGTCTACTACCCAGTAGCAAAATTGGAATGATTAAATACGTTATATAGATCTATGTATTTCAACATATGGCTGAAAAAACGAGGGTTAATCCAGCCACCATTTAAGCGAAATCAATGGGATGAAACATGAGAAAAACCACAATATAAAGAAACAATGGGCCTTAAGCCAGCAAACATGAGAAACTAAATGATCTATGAATGATCTACATCAAAGAGCAACAAGAGGGAAAAGGGATTCAATGAGATCTGAATGATATTCGAACCAGAAAAAATGAGTGGTGCTTGAGCCATCCATGCTAAATAATCTAAATATATGTTCATCGTCTGGGAGGATCACACCTTTCGGTACAGATGAAGCATGAAACATGATCATCCATGCTTGTTTGGAAAGTAAAATATCCTGGTCATCTTTGTTATATTTACCTCCCAAATAAGCTCGATTCATGGGTGTTCGATCAAGCCACACCCCAAGATGTTACATCTCGTGGTTTGACAATAACTATTGGGTGTCGACATCCCTTCCCTTTTAGCTGCTTGATGGTTTCAAACAATCCATAGAATGCTGCAAATTCACGCAGCAAGTTTCATCAAATATAATTAGGAATGAACAATGTCTTTGTCGCTGGCCGGCTGGAACATGATCAAGAAAAGAAAGTCCAGCTTGCACAGTATGAGCACTGGAGAGGAAAGAGACACTAAGCGCCTGAATTTGTCAATGAATCGCTTGAAGGAACATCTGCAACAGGAAACAAGCTTGTTTACGCTGAATGTAAGAGTTTCCTGCAGGTTTCCCTAAACATCTTCTAAGATCTATTTCAATGATTCTTCTTTCCAGTGGAAAATCATTTCAAATCCACTCAAAGTCTTCAGATGGAATCACATGTTCGCGCCGAAATGGGCGCGGAACTTGACATGTCTCTGAGCATCCAGCAGTCGTCGATACCTGGCCAAAAGACAAAAGATAGAAAAGCCATGAAAAGCCAATGTCCTGGGTATGCTGATTCGGCCCAGTGATGGTGTGGCTAAAACAGGCTCTCGTTTGCTAGTTTTTTCACAATCCCTGGCTCCAACATGCCCCTACAATATCAATGAAACGATATCTGGAACAGTCTCGTACTCTTGATTTCTCTTGTGGATAGATTCGTCAGTTCAGTTTGCAGCTCGTATCATTTAGAGCATGGCATCGCCTCATGGGACCCTGCTGACAAAGGGGGAGCACCCAGAAGGGGCTGGAAACTCTGCAGATGGGGTCAGAAGCGTCATGTTTGAGGTATTGAAAACCCCAGAATCTTCAAAACTTTGAGAGGTATTAAAAAGGATGGGTTGGAAATCTAAACAAGTCAAATAAAACTCACGTGTCATCATCTTACCTGGCTTAACAGCCTTTTCTCCCACAAAAAAAACTCTGGCCCCGAGTGGCGCATCCCACCACACCTGACTTTTTGGAGATGTCCAGAAAGCGCCAAAGCATGGGAATTGACCTTATCAACCGCAGATTCCGCTGATATTGCTAAGATGATCCTGAAGTTGTTAGATTTAAACAACGGTGGTATAGTTGGAAACATAATGGGATTTCATGGGGTTCAATCAGTTTAATGGGATTGAATTAGGATTTTATGGGAACATAATGGGATATAATGAGAATACATTGGGATTTCATGGGAACACATCGGAATCTACGGGGGCATATTAGCAGTATTTTGTAGCCTCTGGTAATCAAGCGTGGCCTGGAAATCCCAAAACTCGCCATCGAGGTTTCTGAAAACCTAATCAGTCAATACCCACCTGCAACTATGGTATCATACCCTGCCCACCATCAATCAGGGCAAATTATCATCCTTCCTACACCAGAGATAAACTTTTTTGGGGATGATGTACGTTGTCACTTGATGCTTATTGCTAATCATGGTGTCTTGCGAATCATCCCAAGGATGATTCCACTTATCACTATGATCTAGCTGAATTGTAATTCACAACCCTGAACATAGGTCGAATCGGGCTATTTGGGGATTTTGCATCCCTTTACTTAAGCATCATTCCAGACTCATCCTTACCATCATTACAGGCTTCGGTCAGCCCTTGGATCCCTTGGTCGGCCCTTGGTTCGGCACCGAAATTCCGAGAAGACAAACTCCATGAACTGCGCCACCTGTGAAACACCATCCCATCGAGCGCGGCACATTGCAGCGAAGTATGGGAAGATCATGGGAAAATCATGGGAAAAGATTGGAACATCCCCTCAATATCAAGGTTTCTCGCTGGGAAAATCATCGAACTATATATAGCTCGGGGATTTTCAAGCAAGCCACGTTGAAAACGTGATAAGCAAAGGATACCACAGAAGCTTCCAATGAAAGAACGATTTAATCTAAAAAGACCAGCAGGAAATTATATGATGTGAAGCAATCCTGAACCAGCCATATTTTGATGGTTGGAATCTCACCCCTTTATAAAGGTAAAACTCGGGATGGTGGATCCTAGTGCTGTACAGTTCACCCGCAGAATGGCAACCGTTACTGGGTCGAACATTATTGGCGAAAGCCAACATTTTGTTCCATTTTCCGGGATACTTGGGATACAAATGTCTTCCTGTTCTTTCGAATTACATCTCCATTTTGAGGGTGAAATCCACATGTTTGAGGGGGGCTGGGTTCATTCCCCGTTGAAAGATAAATTCTCCATCTTTGGGGTAATTAGATAGACTCCTGCTTCAGCCGCACCATCCCTCCAACTCACATAGACTCTGCCGAAGAGGGGGATGGAGGACTACTATCCTCTAAATGTGGGCAGTTTTCAGGGTCAAACTGTGAGTAGTTGGGGGGTGATGGCAAGATAATCTATAAATTATAAACCCATACAACCATACAACATACTGTAGATACATCATGATAAATCAACAACAAAACCCAGTTCACCAAGTTGTAAACCAACTTGCCTATCATTTTTGTCACCTATAAATTATCACCCCTTTTTGTTGATTAAACTATAAAACCTCCATATATTTTTCCTGAACCAATTCCCCCTTCCGAAAACGTCCCCTTCCGCCCGTTCCAGTGCCTCGGGCTCTTCTGGCCACATGCGCTTCAGCAAGGATTCCTGGTCCATGGGGATCATCAACCCCTGCCCTAGGCTGTTGATCATTGGGGCATATCATTTTTAATCAGATCATATGATGTATGATATCTATATTTTTTTTTACATGCTATGTTGTATAATATGTATATTTACTATTAATATTGCGGTATATCAAAACATATCAAAACATATCATATCACATCATATCACATCATGCCATATTGTGTATGTCTTACATAAAACATCATAAAACCAATTACTTAGCTCCGCACCAAGGCATCTGCTTGGTTCGCATTCGGCTTCCTGGCCGGGAGAATTTTCATGGGGAGTTCAACAGCAACAAAATGCCAGGTGAATTTGATGGAAAATTAGTGGAATTTGATGAACACATAATGGATTTTGAGGGAATTTTAGGAAGTTGATGGAATGTTTGGACTTTGGTTCAGCAGTTTCAGCAAAACGCATGGGAAATGCGTGCAGTTTTTACAGTATGAATGAAGATTTGACCAACAAAATGGGGTTTGTAAAAAAATAGTTTGACAATTTGTTCATTGTTTTACAACTAGCCAACGAAACTGATCAAACAGAAAACTATTACTAACACTGCATCAACAATTATTGTACCAAAACCACTTTGAGATTCCCGGAATCCTAAGAATGACCCACCCCCCGCAGCTGTATCACCAGCCCAGGCACCCTCTTCGCTGCAAGGTGCTGACGTGATTCTGAATGAGATGCTCTTCGATTGGGTCCTGCCACTGTGCCACTGTCGGCAACACGCCCAAAGGTCAGATTTCATGACATGAAACCGTGAAAAATTGAAATATTCCTTGGGTGGGCAAATGATTTTCCGGATTGGGGTTGCATGTTGAAGTTTGCAACCGCTTGGTCGTTCAGAGATTTTTTCCGCGGGGAGAAAGCGCAGGCCGTAGGCCGAAAAAATGACAACCAACGACTGAAGTTGTAGGCTTTCAGTTTCACACCATGCAAGTTCACACCTGATAGCCCCAATCGTTTGTTTCTCATGATAGGGGATGACTTGAGTGCCCAAAGATGTATTGGAAATGCCAGTCATCATTCACCAGATCTCAGTATAGAGTATGTCACGCACTTGACAGAAATACAGAAGTCACTTTGAGATTTTTCCACCCCACACCAATTCAATTCTTCCGACAGGTTTGACGTCATCATAATGGTCGTCATCATCATCATCAACATCATCAATATCATCAATATCATCAATATCATCAATATCATCAATATCATCAATTTCATCAATATCATCAATATCATAAATATCATCAATATCATCAATATCATCAATATCATAAATATCATCAATATCATCAATATCAACAATATCAACAATATCATCAATATCATCATCATCATCATCATCATCATCATCATCATCATCATCATCATCATCATCATCATCATCATCATCCTCATCCTCATCCTCATCATCGTCATCATTGTCATCATCGTCATCATCGTCATCACCGTCATCAACGTCGTCATAGCTAGGTGCATCTTCTTTCTTGAGACAATAAGCAAAGTAGGACTACAGTTGCAGTAGTGAAAAATAGTGGTCCCAATAGACTATGCGTTGAATAGTGTTCAATCCCAATGATTCCTCATTATTTGCTGTGTATTTGCTGGCAAATATATATACTAGTATATATATATGTGTGTGTGTGTGTTGCCGTTTAAACAACTGGGATCATCATCCTAATATGGCTTATCTTTGACATGATGCGTGTGTTGTTTTTTTCATGTTCATCCGGGTCTCAGACACATTCGCACCTACTTCGAAGAAATGTCCTCTCAATCTGGTGATAAACCACGAATCCACCCGGCTGATTCTTTGGCTAGGCAACTGTAATATGTCCGCCCTCACAAAAAATCGTACAGACATATTTTGATATGATTTAGCTACAGGCGACAGTTGCAGTATCAAGACAAAAATACATGAACCGTTCCCCCATTTGCCATGGCGCTTTCCCCAGGCAGCCACAAGCAGCCAAGCACGGACCGTTCGCACCCTTTCACTCCTGGTCTCGAAGGTGCCGCGCATGCTCAGCGTCGGATCTCAATCTCTCCCAACCTAGCACTTCATGGCAGTGAAATTGACATTTGGCTATTGCTCAAAATTATAGTGCCTAAAAAATGGTCATTTTAATGGTAAATTAACATAAAGCAACCAATTATAGGGTTCATAATTTTGAGCCATACCCATTTGTTCACATCTCCAACCAATACCTGCAACAAAAATATGTATATTGCGCTGAACTGGTGGATGAAAATATCTTGGAAAAAGCATCTATAAATGGGGCTGCTGCCACCCCCCCAACCAACATTACGACCCCTGACATGAGTTGGGGCTTAGAAATCTTAGAAGACGATCTTCCTCTTCGGATCAGCTTTTTTCTAGGTCAAACTGTGAGTTTGGGGGATAGTCTACTGATGTATATATATATATATTGCAAATATATCACTCGTGCAACACTTGGAGGATCATCCCATGACTCCTCCCTGGATTTGGGGGATGATCTGCAAGGATCAACTGCTTGTGGGAGTCACAATGGCATAGTCACCATCCATGATTTTCAACCATCGAACATCTGGATTTATTCATCCCTAAAACAATGCATTTAACATCACAATGTTCCTCCATTTTCAACCAACCAAAATGTGGATGTCATCAAACATGGGGGCTATTGTTTTTTTCTCGGTTGGACAGTCAATTTATGTTCGGCTTGTCAATGGCAGACTTTGAATGGTTGTGGATGTGTTGCACTCATCGAGGCGTATATGGTTTGTGACTACTATTGTGGATTCCCCGTCATACCGGTTGGTTTGTAACCATCAAACATGCGAACTTAAGTTTGCTGACGCTTCGACAACATACGGATCTAGGATCCATATGATCTAGGATCCATATGATCCATAGGATCCATATGATTCATGCATGAAAAATACAGAGGTATGGGTCAAAATTGGGAAGCCTTAAAAACAGATGGTTAATACTGAATATAAACTTAAATCTGTGGTCCCCCAGGTCTTTAATTTTGACCCATACCCACAGATTCTTGCAACCAACAAATCATTAATTGATGCTTCAATTGGACTCACCCAGCTGTGAGGAATTCAGCAGCGAGGGGATGTATAATAGGCACCACCGGGAGTTGGCAAATTATGGCAAATCTGGATTCCAAAAACCAACATTGCTAGTGTGAATCTGGATTCAACATAACATTGCGAATGTGGTAACAGAAATGGAGAAGCTAATAACCAACAAAAATGGGCATCTGGCCCCTCGACAAAAAACAAGAATCAAACAACAGAAAATGCGGAATTCACTGACTAGACTTGGGATACAATATGCTGATATTAAACATTCTTCTAATTAATGACTATCGGCTAGCAATAAGCGGACACACTTCGTATGCGACCTCAGCGGTTTAATCTAGCAGCACCATAGCATCATGTTTAAATCATGTCAAATAGTGTCAAATCCCCTTCCAAAGTTTGAAATTCATCCAAGCAAACTCTGGCAAAGAAGCTAGAACAAGAGTCGGCTGTCCCATCAACTTCTTGAATTTTCATTGGATTGGTTTAAGGGAAAAATTATAGGAAACCATGGATTTTCCCATCAAATATAGAGGTTTCCTGTAAATTTTCCCATCAACCAATCCAATGAAATTTGCAATTGACTTTGAATACCTCTGCTCTCTGTTTTTTCATCGGAATATGACTCTTGGAGCCCTAAGATCACCCGAGGACTCAACGGCTTGGTCCTTCGGGAGGGTGACACTCCTGGTCAAAGAAATCATGGGATAATCCCTTCCCCTGTTGAACGCCCCATGGTTAATGGATATGTGGCTTCATCTCCTGTGAAGCCATAGTTTCTGGGAGGTGTTTATACTATGAAGGGGGGAAGGGATTAATTCAAGTGATGGTGACCGCTCAAAGTTCCCAAGGGCTGACCGACCCCTTTTTTCTTTGCTATGGGTAAGGGTCAAATCTGAAATCAAAGCACATATGAATTGGACGTGTCTAGAGTCTAGAGTATCCCCAAAATTCAGAGACATGTTGTTCAACAAACTGTTGATTCATCCAGAAGCGCTATAGGTCTTTTTGAAGTTGGAGGCAAATTCACAGAGGAATCGAGCTGGATCTTTACGGGAGTGGATTTCCGAGCTCTCTGCCTGGTATGTCCCTTCCAATGCATTGGATTCGGCCCCCAAGGAAGACCCAAGAAAGATGGGCCCAGTGGTGCAAATGACCCCACAAATTTCGGTTTCATTTCCTACTAACAATTGCATTCTGTTGGCCTACCAACTTCGACCCACACCAAAACAAGCCTTGACGTCCAATGTTGGAAAATACATGGAGTTCGGACATAATATTTAAGGTTGTGGGAACCTTATGTCTGAACCTTAGGAACCAAATGGAACCAAATGGAATCAAAAGGAACCAAATATGGAACCGGTAAATTGAGGGTCCAAGTACCCACGTGAAATCTGTGGAGGGTTTTTCAGCCTGATTTCGATCGGAGCAGCAGAATCGTACCCGAGCCCCAGTGCCGCAGGCGATTTTCAACTTCGCGCTAACGGCAGCTTCGCAGCCATTGAAAACCAACGATTTCTTGGGATTCGATGGATGATCATGTGATGGATTTGAGGATAGCTACAGTAGTATGGATTAGCTAGTTCCAAAAATCAGAAGTGGAGAATGAAGGTCATATAATCATAATTGTTGGGGTTGGTGTTTCAATTTCCTCATGATCATCCCAGTGAAAGCTGCAACTTTTGCAGCTTCAGGTGCGATGCTCGTCCATCCAGGCCGTCGTTTTCTGCGAGCGTGGCAAGCCACGCGACCATGGCGACCATCAGGATTGCTTTTTGCTCATCATCTTCTCCAAGAACCCAGAACCGACCAAGATGGCATTGGCAATGACGATGGCAGTGAGAATTGGCACCTGAACAGTGAGTCGCATCGAGGGTACCGGTACCTACCAGATTGCTGTTTCAACATATAACATAGCCCAAAAACTTCTTCAAGCAACACTTATGTTGAGACTGGCAGATCTACTAATCACCATATAGCGACGACTCGCTACTTCCCCAAGGCTTTCGGAAATGCCACTGGTGCAGCCCAGGTACCGTCTGTGTGGGTCCGGTCACCTCAGTGGTTCTGAAACATCCAAAACTAACGATCCAACATTGGTGATTTTTTTCTTGGCGTAAAACTAAACGACTAAAAACAACAAAACAACAATTCCAACATTGGTGATTCTTTTCCACCATTGGTGATCAAAAACATTTAAGAATCCTCAGTCTTTTCTTGGCGTAAATGTCAATTTTCAATTCTGCATCAGCCGAAAACGTCTCCCAAATCATTCAGAAATCTTCCGGGGGCAACTTGTCAACGTCGGCACCTCATGGTGGTGCCGACCTTATGCTGCAACCAAGGGGGCCCTTTGTTGTCTCGTCTCAGCGTAAAGCCAAGCGAATCTGAGAAATTCCACATCTTTCGTATATCCAAAGTGTATCAAACTTCAACCTCAGTCTTATAGTATTGTTTTGGTGCGTTGCAGGAATCTTACCTGCAAAAATGTTGATATGAAATCATTGTACCTGCAACAAAAACCTGAAATCCAACTATAGAACCTGAAAGTCGTGGTCTCCCAGTCAGGCGATCTTAACTAGATATAATTCCTGTCCCTATATGGCCCCATGGAGCCCCGCTCTCCATCCTCTCCTGAGCCTCCCAACGAACATGCAAACAGGGAAGGCCAACGCTGTGATGGGCGCCGGCAGCAAGGCACCAGGGGTGGCACCGATCATCACGGGCTCAGCCACCAAATAGTCTTGGCAGAGGCTACCATGGGCCCAAGGGTGAGAAGTTCATTTGTAACTTGTGACTATCTCTAGACTTTGAACTGGGACCTAGAAATATGGGAGAAGCAAATTGCTGAGGTGGTAAGTTGTAGTGGATTGATATGGATCAACGATAAAAAACAACAAAAAAAATGAATTTAAACATGGTTAGTAACAAAATATCCAGATTTCACCATGACAATCCGTGGTGAATAATACTTGGCGATAGTTTGGCTTACCCTCTAACCCATCTTGGCAGTCACCACCATTGGGTGATCATTTCGGGGTATTGGCCCTGATATTAACCTTCACTATGCTCTGTAAGTGGGTGGGGGGGATAGCGGAATAACCCAAACTCTAGGCGAACTATGCCACCATCATCTCTCCCCTAAGTGGGGCCTCAAAACGAAGAGATCCAATAGTGAATCTTCGTCTACAGTCAAAAGAAGGGGAGGGATTGGATTGATGATAGATGAGTGCTTCACCACTAGTTCCATCCCCCGTTCATATTAATGAAGCAACCCCATTGTTAATGGTGCCAAATATGTGATTTCACCACCTACATCCATCATGGTTTCTGGGATTTCTGGGGGGGTGCATCAACCAAACAATGTGGACTGGTAAATTCCGGGTAAGCACCTGGAAGCAGGAGCAAACCCAACGGCCACAAAATGCAGATGCTACTTTTGGCATTTGGATACTAGTTAAGCCATCCCCCAGGAAGTCAAAGATGCCGGTTGGGAAACACCCCACAAGAATGGCAGCATTCGGACTTTCCATTGGAACATGTCCTGTAGATGCAAGGTGGTGCCCCCACGCTATGTGTGGTGTTTGAGAAGCCCCATCGAGTCGAATTATGGTTTTTCACCACCATCAACCGAACAGTTAATCTGGTAACATGTAAGTCAACTTAGCCAAGTAAATCCCATTCAGTCCCATTGAACCACCATAGACCCTACTTCGTCTGAGCAGTGTGAAATAAAATCCTCTGTCACTGGTTAAGAGGAATTCCCAGTTCATGGATTTAGAACATCCCCAATCTATTGGGGTCATGAAACCACCTTTATATATTTGGATAATAACATGCTTTAGAATCATACCTGTAGGAATGTATAGAATCACCTCCACCTGAACACCATTTAGTTCATGGATACCAACAGTAAAACAATAATAAACCACCCATTCGTATTTGGGAATGGTTGGAATCCCACCTGGCAAAAAATGGTGAGTCATTCATTGTTTAGATGGTTTTGATTGTTTTACCAACATTAGGTATTATAGGTATTGTTCTCATAAAAAATCATAAAGGTCAACGCAACATGTCTTTTCACCAAAATGGCCATATGTACTAAGTGGTTTCCTCGAGAAACAAACTGCGGTGAGAAGGATCATGGGTACCAAATCTGTCGGGTGTGTTCATTGTGCTACTTTGTGGTATTGTTTGTGCGCGTGTGTTGTTTAGGAAGTGCGCGCGCAAGGCCTGTGGTGTCTTTCACAAGAACTTATGGTCTTTGGTTGGATACTGAAAGCGATAATGGCCAGTCATGGCTTCTAGAATTGCATTTCTTGGCACGGATCCTTTTGTCATAGCATCGGCTAGCATGTCTCTAGTATCGCTCCATGTGAGATGTGAAGGCACGCACTTTACAACATCACGTAACCACCATAGATGAGGAAAAAGGGATTTTTCTGACGGCAATTTGACGGATAAACAGGTCCAAGTCGAGAACAAATTTAAAGCATCCACAACGACTGTTGTTTCGAAAGTGAAATTTGATCGTTCTCTCATCTTTCTCAGTTCTTCTGCGTTCAAAGGACCATGCAAAATTTCATGGAAGGAAATTGCCAATGGGATGAGGGAGTCAACTGTGCCAACAACAGCGAGCGTTTCTGAGCTAAATGTGCTTCGAGTCACTAATTTAAGGCTCTGGCTGGATGCATCTATCAAATGGCAGACACGCTCACCCTTGCTTTCTCCACACCTAATGAATACAGATCCACGTACACCGTATCCCTTGGATTCTGTCTCTTTACAGAATGACGCGTCCGAGTATGCGATGATATGCTGTGAACACTGCATATTGGGGTATGTGATTACAACTTTCTGTTTCTGGAGAATTTTCACTAGCGAGTTTAGTTTTCGAACGTGTTGGTACTGTGGCTTGTGCGTCTGGCGCTGCAAAGCAATTATGTAGATGGCAATCCAATGCTGGGTGAGCAATGTGTATGCGACTGCGCCCAACAACGACCAAAACAATTTCTTGACCGCTTCCGAACACAATTCGTCGGATGGCTTGCCAGTGATGTCTGGATGGTGAAGGGTCTTAAGGGCAGCAATGTACTCATTTTGGTCAAGGACTATGGTTCCAGATTTATCTCGTGCATGGCGAATACCAACGCAAGTGAAATTGTTGTCATGTCTGTCGCTTCGACCGAAAGTGGTCTCCAAAGCTTGCAATAACAGCTGCACTTCTGACTCTTCGCCAGCAATTTTCAGGTCGTCCACGTGCTTGCCTAAAATTAACACAAGCTTTCCATTGACATGTTTCACTTCACACTCTGGGTCTGCTGAAAGGGGTTTTAATCCAATTTTGGGATTGCGAGTTACACTAGCTAGTTTCAGTGAGAAAGCTCGGGGGGCATCCTTGCAGCCGGTTCCCGGCTTCAAACATCTTAGAACATGGTATCGCTCGTCGTACGATTCATAGCCTGGTAACATGCGCAAGATCTGGGCGGACCCTGTTGGCAACGTGAAATGCACTACCCGTTCATCTTGTCCAGTTACTCTCGACAAATCTGCATACGTCATACCTTGTAGAAACGCTTTATTTATGTCTAAAGACAGGAAAGACCAATTTGCATTGCACGCTGCTTCTGACAGGAGTAGACGCTGGGAGACTTTACTACCTGTGGCGGCATATGTTTCTAGCGATTCAGCACACCATTCTTTGAAACCGCGCAAGGCCATACGCATTCTTATGACGCGGCTCTCATATGGTCTGCTGGGGTCTTTGACTTTCCACTTGGCGACAAACCTAGAGTCAATGATGTTTTCAGCACCTTTCCTCGGGACCATCTTAAAACACTTGTAGCCATCCCAGATTTTCAACTCTTCTAAGATTGCCGAGTCTACCATGTCTTTATGTTTGATCAGTTCATCCTTGCTTAGAATATCGGAAGCTCTTTTAATTACCTCGACCTTGCTCATGGTATGATACATTCTTATTGAGAACATCTCATCCTCTTTCAACACACCGGGCTCTCCGAAGCATGAACTTAGATGGGGAAGGACTAAGAGTTCCGTGAGATGGGGTTCATCATGGTTTAAATCTGGAGGACTATTGGGGTACTTATCAACAATGGGCTTATAATTAAAATCTTCGGGTTCAACATAGGTCAATGGAATGTCTTCGACAGGCTGTTGATCGCTGGCTGTTACAGTGTCCTGGTGAAGCATCCACAAATCATGATACGCATCCGCATCTGTAGTCAAATCAGGTTGTTTGAATTGCGCAAGAAAATTGACGAATGTTGGATCTGGATCTTGACTGTCTGAATCTTGATCTTCATGCGACCCTTCAGGGATGGTTGACAACCTGTCACTTGCCAGGTCTTGGACTGTGACCTGACCATTGTCTTCCATGCCGTGTGTTTCCGCTGTGGCATCCAAGCTGTCACACAACCCTGAAGGATTTTCACTGTGATGGATTAGCTGAACAAACGACATGCGCTCGTAACCTTCTCCCATTATGTCAGCTAACGACAACTGTGAACTGTCTGCAATAACAACTACAGGTTCAGTGGCCTTATTACCATCCCAATATATTAAAGTTGAATGTGAGGTGTATGGCATATGTGGCAAGGACCGGCATCCATTTCCAAGACGAACGGCCTGGCACTCATCAAGACACCATGCATTCTCAACCAGGTGATTTAGCGCTTCCAAGACGTGTCCATGCTTCTTAGTGGCTTGCGAAACAAAATGCTTCCCTTCTTTATCTGAGCAAATTCCCAAGGTCACATATTTGCGTGCAGGCAATTGTTGCACAAATCGTTTCAAGATATCCATGGCTTCTATTGATGGGATTACCGCGAAAACTTGAAATGACACATGGGCAAACAATGTGTGGCGAACGTCTTGCAAACGACATGGCCTCGGCTGGCCGTTCAGCTTGACAATCACAGTTCCTTCTGAAGGTCTGTACTCAATGATTTCAACAGGGCCATGCCATCCACTAGTGTCTTTACCTGTGGGTCTGAAATAATCAACTAAATCCCCACTTTTATATTCTATCTCTGTGGACGCAATGGCTCTTGAACGAAGGGCGCGAGAAGTTCTGGCCAGGCTTGTGGCCTGGATCATGGCTTCCAACGCCGCTGTTCTGATATGGTCTCTGGCTTGGTTTGATCTTTCGCTGAGTTCATCCACCGCATCATGGTTTTCATCAGGCAGAGGTGGCAGCATTGCTGGCGTGCGGCCATAGATGCACTGATAAGGGGTTACACCTCCTACATGAATCAAGGCGTTACCTGCAAAAACTGCTTCTGACAAAAGCGCGTCCATGGTGGCATTGATTCCTTCGTGGACCAACTGGCCATTCAAGCAATGCAATGTGGTGCGGAGGATGGCACCACGACGCTCAATAAACCTGGCATGCTGACCTGGCGCCCTGATTTTGACAACAGTTCCAAATCTTCTGAGTCTTGCCTGAGCATTGGGATTGGTCAATCCGGACTCACCGTCACAAATTAACTGCTGCATTGGTCCATGAATGGAAAACCAAATCCGATCCACTGCTTCCAACAATTCATCTTCATGCTTGCTGCGAACGACAGTGGCTGCATGCCATCTTGTGCCGCAACAAATCATGTGGAAAATAACGAACTCACGAAAAAACAAAAGGTCAGCCTCGACATGCTCATTAAACTTGGTGGTCATTCTGAGTGTTGGCACGGTCTCGGGGCCTGGTCTAGTCCACTTACGGCATTCCCTACAAGTGTCAACCACTTCGGCAACTCTGTCCAACACTTCCTTGCCCAAACCAGCTGCCGACAAGATTCTTCGCATGGCTTCCTTGCTACCATGCCACCATCGGAGGTGAAGCTTGCGGAGCTCTCTCAGTTGAGTTGCAGGGCTACCAATACTTAATGCTTTCAAGGAACGGCCAACATTGAACCGGGACCAATCACTCAAATGTTCGGGCCCCACACCTGATTCCGTAAAAGTGCGCCTGTGTTTTGGCGCAGACATTCTGGTGTGGACCTGTGGTTGCCCATGGTCTGGCCCGAAATTAATATCGGTGTTAACTGGAATGATATCTGTGGTGGTGGTTAGAAATGGGGTCAACTCTATCTCTTTGTTTGGATGAAAAATGGTGATCAAAGGGCTGGCGATTCCGGGGAGAAAATGGGAAGGATCATCCTTGTTATCCCATCTTACTGCCAACTCAAGTTGATACCAATGAGGCCCCACCTTAGCCCACGTTGTTCGGTACTTGAATTCAATATAATCTTTGATGGGGGTCACAAACTCGCTGGCTTTGGAGATTATGACAGCTGGATTGCCATTGCAAGCCTTGACCCAGGATCGATATTTAGCCAACCTCAGTACTTCCGGCGGAGGCTTTTGAGGAGTCAACCCATCAGCCGTGACAGCCATGCCACCTGCTTCTCTCTCTTCTACTTCACCCAGATCTGTGCCATCTGCAAGTTGGGGCTGCAAGTCCTTAGTGATTGACGTTGATGCTGGTTTGTCAGGTGATCTGGGATGTCTTCCCTTCCTAGGCGCTCCCAACCTGTGAGAAATTACCGCATGTTTACATTCAGGGCCACAAGAATGCGAAGGGTGCCCGTATGGGCGATGTTGGATGCACCCAGGACACTTCCACGCTAGTGGTTCCACTGTTGGCCACCGGCACTGCCCTACAATCCTGCTGTGTCTGGGGTCATACTTTGATTGACGGCCCCGGCATCCCGGGCATTTTCCCCATTCAAGTGGCACTTCGACCTCGCCATCATCTGCAGGTCCTGAGCCCCGGGCAGGAAATGCTTGGATAGGGTCAAGCTGGGATGCTGGCAGGTGCGCTTTCAATTGCATAATACCTTCGCACAACTTTCTGGCCATTCGCCAGGTCCGTTTCTTACCGAAACAATCATGACCGAGGTTATCACAATCGTGTTGGTGGCTGCCATCACACCTGCAACTTACAAATGGCTCTAGGAGTTTTGAATGGTTGGCAATCAGGTCTGTGGGTTGTTTGAGTGGCAACTTATTGGGGCCCAATTGTCCCAACATGCACTGATGGACTGTGACACAGCTCACGGCAGGGAGACAGCAAAGCTCATTCCAAGGGTATTCTTCAAAAAGCAAACTTCCGCAAGGTTGCTCCAAAATGAAAAAACGCTGGTTCTGGTGCTGGAACAGAGCTAGCTCTCCACAGAAGTGACTGTGGAGTGATGGTTCATGCGGCATGCTTTCCCAACTCGTTGACACTGATGGAAAGGATCTTGGAGACATGAGGGCCACAAACGGTTTATGCGCTTTAAAATATTGCAAAACCAACCCCTGCTGCCGCGGGTCACTTAGGTCACAATTTGTCATTAAGTCAAAACTTTTCCCCGTTCGTAAATGTTTCCGGATGCATATTGCAGAGGCATGGCGCGGATCACTGCAAATTTCAACAAGGTCTAAGTTGGAAGACACAGAGGATAACACATGCAGAGCTACTTCAAGTGTTTCAGCTCGGTACGTGTGGTCGCAGCATGCAATGAGATCAAATCCATGCACGCACTCGATGGCATGATGCACTGAGAGGAGTTCACTGTCTGCCACGACCTCGTTGTCTTCACATGTCATGAAGGGCGCTAGGGAACCGAAATCAGTGCCACAGTCATCGAAATGAGATTCGATGTGCACCTTTCTGGTCTTGGGCTGTTCTCCAGCGGCCTTCATTCTCTTTAACCTGTCTTTCTGTCGGATCTTTTCTTCTGTCGGAAAATAAAACTTTGGAGGGTGAATTGATGCTGTCTCTGAAGCTTGGCTATTAACAGCAGTGCGTCTGATTGGCTCTTCACAAACTCGACACCATGTCTCTGAACTTGGCATCAGAATGTGGCAACTCTGACATTCTTCATGAAGCACACTGGTGCTTGAAACCAAACAGTCGGGTGTGTCATCGTGAACTTTGCGAATGGAATTATCGGAAAACAAATGCTTTTCTGACTGAGGACCCTCTTCAAGTCTGCTTGCCGCAGCTCCATGCGACTGCCTTTGCTCAATTTTCAAGGAGCTTGCGTGAATCTTATCTTGGGGGCCCTGTTCATCTTTTGGGTATATATTTGGTATAGTATGGATCATGGTCTGTACAACTGCCAGCGCGATGTCCTGTTGCAATTTCAGCCGGGGTCGCCTCGCGACGCTTGACTGGCTGGTGCTCCAATCCAGCTTATGTTCGTTCTGCGAGATGTTGCACCTGCAGGGATGAGAGGGCAGCTTTGGGCAACTCAAACAAACAAAACATATCTTGCTTGGCATAGGCTGTTCGATATCAAGCTTGAAACCAAAGTGGCATGCCCTGTGAAATGATTTCTTGAATCCATTTTCTCTCATCAGGGCTTGGAAGCCTTCGTGATTCCAAGCTTGTCCAAAAGCACCAAAAACATTTGCACAAGTTTCTGACTCACTAGCTAGCTGCAACCATCGACAGACCTGCGTTAATGCAGAATGCATTCGATCTTTCGGCACGTGGCGGCCGGCGAGTGGGAGGTCTATCCAAATTGCATTATAGCTCGCATGTTTGATATCTTTTGCAACTTGAGCAGTGGCACCAGTATTGATTTGTTGGGGGGAATATCGAACAACCCTAAACCCGTTTTCTTGCAAACAGCTGGACAGCATGGGCACTTCCTCAACTACTAGTGCATTCAAGACTCGGTTGGGAGTTGCCAGTTTGGGTTTGTCTCTGTGTTCTGGCAGCTGTGCTTGCTGGCTCTGACCGCAACTTGCTTCACACCTTTCATTCACATTGCAGCGGGAATTTCTGCAACTTCTCTGTGCGGCTGCGACTCAGTGTGAAGGACCATGGACTCTGGCTGGACGCCACCATTGCTCTTAGTCTTAAGTTCGCTCCAGTGGTCGGTGGTCAGGATGAGGTGTCCTGATGGAGCTTTGGCTAATGGGCACTTGCGGCATTGTGACAAATCTTCGGCGCTCGCTCCTGGCAAAGGGACATAAAGGGCTTCTTCGTTGGCTTGCATTCTTAAGGTGGCGGACAAAGCGGTCAATGACCGAAGGCCTAGCAAAGCAGGCAATTTGGCTCCACTGCCTCCTACCACTGGAGCTTCGAAAAAATTGAGGCAGCACATGTTTCCTCCAAGGGAAAGTCTGCAAGCAATAGGAATGGACACTGTCCATTCGCACTTCTGTTGACCCTCTCCTACCCCTTGCACAAACATAGGTTTCATTCTCCACTGGCGGGGCTTGTACCCCTGCTCCACGGCCATTCTTGCAAACGTTCTGGCAGTGTCTTCCCCAATCAGATTGGTGTATGCGCCTGGGTCTATGATGATCCCTGCTCTGTTCGGAATGGAAATTGAATGATATGCAGTTGTGGTGTCCGCTCCGAACCCAGGCCACCAAGGGAAACCGAACTGACCATTCTCTGGAGACATGAACGGCGTCCCAACTTCAGGTGACTGGCTCTCAGTCCGGGTGCGGCGACCTGGCGGTGTGAAAATGTGAAATGCGTCAGGTGTTTGCTGGGCGCGATCTGGCGTGGTGGGCCGTGATGGCTCATGAGACTCAGCTTGGGCAGTTTCGCCGTCTTTGGGGATCCGATACCTAGCTACGATATGGCAACCACCCCTGCAGACAGGACATGACAACGTCTCACCGTGGCGCAAATACTCTGTCCAACAATCCACATGGTACACATGGCGGCAGGTCAATCTCAGAACGGATTCGTCAGCCGCAAATTCACAACAACATAGTGGACATTTGTCCGAACTCCCATCATATTCGGACTCTTCAGTGTTGATCACCCGGATTGGTTGCTTCTGCTTCTTTGACTTCCGGGCACGCTCCACATGTCTTTGCACGCAATGGAATTCATTGAGCTGAGGTCGGTGTTGGGGATCCAGCTGCGATCTTAATTGTACATTTGGTCGGTTGGGAGGTCTGGTGGATTGCGACTGCTGTCTTTGAAGTGCAACTTGTTGCTGGACATAATGGAAATCATCAACTTGACTTCGCAACGGCCCTTCCAACGCAGATTGCTGCGGACCTCGGAGTGACGGTGGGTCTGGCAACCATGATGTGCTGTTTCCTCTTAGAAACTCAAATTCAGGTCTTTCGGCAAACGCAGGAACCTAGACATTCATTTTGACCGGATGATTTGGTCCAAATGGCCATCCGAACCAGTTAGGTACCCAGGTAGTACAAATGCAATTTTTTCACGCACTTTCACGCTACCTTGGCCTATCAAACATTGCCACGCTGCAGCGCACGCCAACAAAATCAAACTGGTGATGTAAAAAGCTGGGTCAGCACGCCAAGCTGGCTAGCACCCTTGCTTCTGCGAGAGCAAACTCACACGCTCCCTGACTCCTACCCAGCTATCCTGCTGCCATATAGTTTCGAGGGCTCCGTAACTCGGAAGTTCTCTAAATTAATCTCCGTAACTCGGAAGTTCACTTTCTAAATTATATAAGTATATATAATATCACAGAATATATATATATATAACTATATATATATATATATAGATATTTATTTAACAGATGTATATATATATATATTTATGTGTATATATGTGTGTACATGTGTTGGTTTATGTGTGTCCTTTGGAAATCACCTTCTTATTTCCCCCTGGGAATGCATGAGGTGCACTGCAAGGACGAAAAAACACCAAATTTGCAAGGTTGCTGCCCAGAAAATTGCAAATCCCAAATTGTTACGTCAAAGGAAGATCCTGAAGCTCAATTTGGGGGAACAGATCGTGAAAGCTGGCTGATATACGACAAACCCCATGATCAATGGAAATAGATCAACTGATATGATCACCAGCCCTGAGATCGAGCTCCATCGCCACTTTTCCTGGCTCGATCGGACCAGTGCCAATCCCCGGTCAAGATTGGCCCGGAGTCCCAGCAAGAAACGCCGGAGAACATTCTCTGTTGCCATGCGCTTATGAACTTGGCGCTTTATACGCATCCACCTTTTCACACTATCCTCATCCATCCATGTAGCATGGATGTTACAGTTCAACTTTGATGCCCTCACATCTATGGCTAGATGATGCCATAGATGGAATTTAGGACGGAGTCGGAAAAGAAATTGTTTATTCTCTACTGCTTGGGCCGCCAACGATGCATAGCTGGTGGTGCTGAGCTTGCCAAGTGCCAATCGGTTCTGTTCCTCCAGCTCTGTCAGAAACATTCCAGATTTGTTCAAAAGGTTCAGCCAGCAGTCGGCACTCCAAAGGGCCTTAGCAAATGCATCAAGAACCACTGTTAACAGTTTTTTCTTTTGCTCAAATCATCCTATGGTTTTGGAAAAATGGCACGAAGAAAGTTTCTCTCAAAACTTTATGCTCCTAGTTTCGGTGGCAAGGAGGTCATTGCCAATGTCTTTGTTGCCAATTTCCCACACCAGCCATCTCAATATCACAAAACAGTCGTAGCCTTTCGTTTTGAGCTCTGGGAAACAATCTTTCTTCCAGGTCAAGTTTTGTTTGGTAATCTTTGAGACTGCAAGAGAATAGCCATGCTGTTTTGCATACCATTTCAACCTCTGGGTGGCAGTTTTGAGACGGTCTTCCTGGGTGCGACCCCTCCAGTAGCCACGTTTTGAAGCAATGATGCGAATAGCTGACCCACATAGGTCCCGACCAACCCCCAAGTGCCAGATGTGCAATAGGTCAACACCCAACATTCGAATATCGAAACCAAGAAGACCCGCCAGTGTCGGGACCACATTCTCATCCCATGGATTCTCAGTAAACAAGGTTCTTCTCCACGGAGCAGTATCGCTAACATTGCTATATGACCAGCTCGCATCATGAGTACCCTTGGTGGCCTTGCATCTCCAGCAAACCTTCAGGGGACAAAGATATTTCCAAATTACAATGACCTGCCATGCCCAGGCCTATCCTACATGCTGCAGACCCAAAGAGCTGTGAGTTATTTGGCGCAGGCCTCTTCTTTCGAGGCATAGCGTTCCATGCAAAAGAGCTGATATAGATATTTCCAATCACCTTTGAAGTTCACCACGTAACATCGAAGATCCAGGACCTGATGGGTGCATACTTTAAATGAATTGGTTTGGGAAAACCACCAAGCTTTTCACCAGGCCCCCTTCAGTAATGCAAATGCATATCTGATATATATATATATATATATTTATATTATACCGATATATTTGGATATGGATCCATAAATCATATCCCATACACTTTTGGAAAGGTTTGCCCCCGTTGCAGATCACAAAAACTTGCTTGGATATACAGGTGAAGGTGCAATATCACCCGATCGGTCATGGATTTGGCATCCACGGGTCCCCAGATCATTGAAAGAGTCACGGATAACAGCACCAGCTGCTTGCAGAGTGAGATTGACCCCGTTCTCATCAAAGACATACCTGGGCAGAAACAGGGCAACGGTTGAAAAAAAAGCTCAGTGCAACATCTTTAACACAAAAGAGCTGTGAGTCATACCAGCAGACTCATTCCTTCATAAATAAAACTGTTGCATAGCAAGGGACATGCTGGATGGAACAGTTGTGATGATGAATCGGCTGCAGGCACTATTCTGGAGCAGGGGGCTCAGATCAGGTTGCCAGTGGAAAGTCATCCAGTTGCTGCGGAATGCATTCCCCTCATCACCTGAGATTACGTAAATGCGAAACATGAGAAAACAAATCTAGCAGGGCACCTGAATTTCAGGGTTGGGGAAGTTCAAATCAATATTCCCAGCATATTAGTACTAATTCCCCAAAAAAATGCAAACAGGTCACCATATAAAGTCAAAGGGATCGACTGTGCTTCTTGGCCATGTGCTGGGTGCCCAGGAAAGTCTAGAAGCAATTGGTTCCAATACCCTTGCAGCTCACCCAGTTCACCCACAAGTAGTGAAAGATAACCCTGATCAATCATCGCCCGTACCTGGGCCACCGAAGGCAAACCGTATGTTGAAAGTAAGATCAATGATTGTATGGCCCAATGCAGAAAACGAATGGATAACTCAAAGGGGAAATCCATTGAGAAAATTCATGTATGATTTGTTTGTTGCAGCAGAGATACCAAAACACTGGGTAAAAGAAAGGGCCACGGCACTAGCTCCACTTTGCCCTCATCCGGGTCGGTGCAAAGAGGGATTTCGAAGTAGGAAAGTTCAACATCCATGTTCAAACCACGTTTCTGGGCAGCTTTGTGAACACGGTATTCTGCTTGACCAGCCCTGCAGGGTGCAAGATTTTGCAGTGTATACGTACAGCTATACAGAAACTTTCAGGGTTTCCGCCTTTACCACCAAAGCACCATTTCAAAACACTTTGGGGGAACCATGACATATTAAGATTCGGCATTGGCACCTTTGAAAAACTTCTGACCCGAAGATTTCGCCAACTCGGCAGGCATGAACCACTGAAGCCCCGCCAGATCCAATGCCAGCAGCTAGCCTCACAGATGTTTTGACCACACCATATTTCTGATTTCCACTCATTCTGCTCTTATTACTTATTACCCCAAAGGTCAACACTTGATGGCATGATTTGAACTTAAATGGGAAGCTTTCCATGACTATGTATATATATATATATATGTGTGTGTGTGTGTAAAGTAGTTTTTACATTATATATATATATATAATACAAAAAATATAATAGTATATAAACATCAAATAAATATGTAAATGTGTTTTGAATAGGTATATCTCTATATATAGATCTAGGGCCTCCAAAAACCACTGCCGCACCCAGGCAAGGAACACTTCGTGCAACTGCTGCAATTGCTCATCACGCCGTGGATCGCTCCATGCACCTGCGTGGGGGCCCACAGCTGACAGGGTCTTCGATCTTATCACAATGGGGCAGACCGATAGCCGATAGTGAATATGTTTTGCTATTATAATCCAGGGTTGGCGGACGCTGGTTGTCAAAACAGGTGGACCCAGAAATTGAAGTTTTGAATTCAAATTGTGTGACATTTTTTCTCAGCACGTGCTCATCTCACGTATTGTGCAATGGTGATCTCAACCTACCGACCAGTGAGCCAGATAGCTCCCAAACATCAGGGCTCTATGAACCCCCCTCCCGCAGTCAGTTCGGTTTTATCAATCAGAGGTGTGACTTGTTGCATCGCTAATCCCGCAAAAGTCAATTAACAGAAGGGTTCTATTGAGCAATGGTTTCATTGAACTGCAGGCTACGGGGGATCACACAGATTTCGTGATCTTCGTCCAACCCTGGTGGCCCTCGATCTGGGCTCTGGGCCAAATCATTTGGACTGTTTCTTCAGCTCCGCCAGGACAGCCTTGCCCTGCGCCTTCACCATTCGATAAGCATTGACCTCAACATGGCTGGGGACCCAAAGCCAATCACGCCAGCCCACCCCCAAACCTTTTTTGGTGTGTGGTGTTGACATTGGGCACATCAATGGTGTGTGGTGTTGACATTGGGCACATCAATCAATCCATTAATAACAGGGGAGTGGCCATCCACAATTTCAAAGGCCAAGGGACACTTTCGGCAACTTCTGTCTCCAAGCTTTCGAGATTCGCTGGATTGTTGGTAGTCTTCAACCTGGGGGTGAAACCGCATCCAGGAACACGGATCTGATCTTATGCGTACATTTAGAATATGCATTGGGATATGTTTCAACTTGGATTTGCTGGGGGATTCTTCCAATGCATCTACAGATGAAAATGAAGCTATATTACGTACTGTAAAGTATTGGGATGTGGGGTGTGTCTATGTATATATATATATATATAACCTATGTATATATGTAAACATACATGTATGTATGCATGTATGTATCTACGTGTATGTATGTATGTCAGTATGTATGTCAATAGACGATATGTGTATGTATATATATATATGTAGAGATGAATGTATGTATATGTATGTGTGTATGTTTGCATGCATGCATGCCTGCATAGATTGTATGAAAGAATTCATTTTTGTTTTCGTAGTTGATCCCTGCATATATGCGCAAGAGGGGATTCTAATTGAAACTGCGGTCTATCCCAAAAAAAAAACATATTCCACAATGTTCTAATTTGCCAAAAAACTCATCAGAATAGTCTTCAAAGCGCTTCTTGTACATTTGAATTGTTTTGCGGAGAACATGGTCTTTCGGTAGATCCAAAGCAACAGACATCGAAGCAAGCTCCTTCTTGATGGTTGCACCTTGGGACATCATGGTGATACTTCCCCGGAAAATCATAATCAAAAAACACATTTTGGAAAAACCCATTTAAGACAAAATCAAGTTGATATCCTAGGATTGGGACAGGCTGCCAATTGCAACCTTGCGCTCATCAGCACTCATGGGCTCCACCGGGCTCACGCCTGCTGCTCCACTAGTAGCCGAGGCTTTGGGAGCTCCCTTGGCTTTCGCCTTCGCTTTTGCACGGGACTTGGCAGCTGGACCTGGGGATCGGGCGCTCAAGGACAATAAGACTTTCTTGGGTAACCGTATCTATAGGTCAGGTATCGATATTGGTTGACCAATTTTATGATGAATGTGTATATATATAAATATATCATCATCTCATCATCTCATCAGTCATCTTCATCACCTCATCACCTCATCACCCATCACCATCATTCCCATGAATCATATGAGCGGTGCAGATTTTTTAAAACCAGTCTATTTATAACTCCAATGGGTTATCCTAGAGGAATGGCAAACTTAAAATTTATGGGCCCAGAAAGAATGGGGAATCAGAAATATACACAGGAAATCAAATTTTGAAAAAAAAACCTTGCCTGGCATGCTTGGAGAAGAACCCGGGGCCAAGTCGGTTGACTGGGCGATCTCCTCCAGCTGTTGCTGACTGATGGCTGCTGCCGATCCCAAACGGGGCAAAGTAGATCCAAACATAGCACCCACATTGGCTGCACTGGTCTGAGCTGCGATCTGTGTCTCCGCGGTTGTTCGCACCGCTTCCTCCTCCGTTTGGGACCTGCTGACATAGCACCAGTACTGGGTGAGGGCTGGCACAGTAGGAGCATCAGCATCTGGCACACCATTGCCACGAGCAACAATGCCACGAATTTTCTCCATAGGCCATCGTTTAACTAAGATCATATCTCTGATGGAAATCAACTCGCGTTTGCCACGATAGATACTTGCCGATTCCTTCGTCAGGACGACTCTGGATTCGCAATTTTGTCGGTTTTCTCCCTCGGCAACCCACATCTGCAGAAGCTTCCGCTTGTCCTGGGCTGAACATATGTACTCACACACACACACGTACATATATAAATATAAATATATATATATATACACATTATATCTGTAAATCCCGGTGATAGCACCCAAATCTAGATAGAGATAGACACACTGTTGATGAAACATGATATATAGAATAAATAATTGCAGTACTACATATATGTGTATCTACTTTTATTTTCTCATATAGGGGAGGCTGTGCATGAGGGTAACAGCGGTATTCATTCTTCGGAGTTGGGCACAAGTGACACGAAACAGTTTTTGTGCTTTTGATGCAAAGCAAAAGAAAACACTGATTGTGAATAAGGCTCATCACTGTTGGAATTGAAGAGCTTCAACATGTGTGGGAACTTCTGGCCTTCCGAAGATTCCATGAAGCGGTTGAGCCTCATAGACGCCGCTCGGTTGGTGGAAGTGTTGATCTTGGGGTCCAAGGGCCTTTGGCCAGGGGCTGTCTGCTGCTGCTGGTCCTGCTCTGGGGCTGCAGGGGGGGTTGCCAAGATCATCGCTGCAAGGTCATCTGGAATGGCCGGCATTTGGCCTTCACTTTGACTCCCCACACTTGCCATGAGGGCCTCAACTGAACTTGCTTCTGTACAGGCTGCTGTTGCCGGGGTTGCAGCTAGTGCATGCGCACTTGCCATCACTGCTTCAACTGAGGCTTGTGCAGGTACTGCAGGGGTTGCAGGTGTTGCCACAAGTGGAGGCACCACAGGTGTTGTTGCTGTAGGTGCAGCAGCTGCGGGCGTCCCTGCAGGTTGCTTGGGCACCACAGGTGCTGGTTGCTCAGCTGGTGTTGCTGCAGGTTGCTTCGGCACCACAGGTGCTGGTTGCTCAGCTGGTGTCGCTGCAGGTTGCTTGGGTACAACAGGTGTTGCTGCAGGTGCAGCTGCTGGTTGCTGAGGCGTCTCTACAGGTTGCTTGAGCACTGCAGGTGCTGGTTGCTCATGCATCGGCGAAGCTGCAGGTTGCTTGGTTCCTCGTGGCTCGGTGAAGCTCCAGGCTGCTTGGGCGCTGGTGGGGCTGCAGGTTGCTTGGGTACCACAGGGGCTGCAACATCATGCACCAATGCTACAGCTCGTTGACCTGACACTGGCGGTGTCAAAGTTGCACCCACAACTACTGTTTCCTTCTTCAAAGGTTCATGGAAGACATGGACCTTCTGCTGGGGAGGTTTGTCAGGCTCACCAGTCTCGGGTCCTTTGGGCGGAGTCACAACCTGAGTGTCCTCAAGGGTGTCTGTGGGATCGTCATGGGGCTTGGGCGGCTGAGAGATGCTGGATCGACCTGGTGAGGAGGCTCCAGGTGTGCAAGCGCCAGGCTGCGCAGATGGCTCGTCTCGATTCCGATCCGGGAAATATGGTGCAGAAGTGCCATCCTGCAGGGGTGGACAAATTATATATAAATATATATATATATATAGATATGTATATATGTATATATCATATGTATATATATATATGTATATGTACGTGTGTGTGTGTGTGCGTGTATGTTATATATGTAATATAGTAAATGTGATGCACATTTAATTATGTAAATGCAAATATATTTTACGATATCGGGTCATCTTGTGAACACACATATATGTTGATATTATTTTGTACACATTCGAGATCTATACCTAGGTTTGGAGAAAACAGTCCTGTGCTAGGAGACACTGATCCCACAGCTCTGCATCCATACGTCGATACAGTTTATCCCTGTCAACGTCATCCGCATAACCCAGCTCCTGTTGGCTGGCCTGTTTCTCCTTGACAGCACGCAATTCAGCCTGAACAGCAGCAAGCTTTGCCTGCAAATCCAGCTCGAGCGCAGTTGCGGCCACTGTAGCAGTCCCAAGGGTACTCACACTTGCACCCAACCTGAAGCCACATATATTTGTTATATTTCATTATCGGCACTCAATATCGGTTTCATCCCCAACCCCTATATATATATATATATATATATATATATATAGGTCGGTTTGATTTTCGTCATCAACAGACTAGAGTTCTACATGGTGGGGAAGTGAAAAAATATGGGCCATGAATAATTGAAATTGAGCCCAAGCCACGGCAACGTGGATGCTTGCGAACATGAATCACCATCCGGCTGCGTCTCAGGCTGAAGGCTACCATCAGAAGGCTGAGAATGCTGTGCGGCCACCAAAGCGAGACCCTGCTGAAGGGTGGCGCAAGACCTTAGATCCAACCAAAAGGGGCCTTAAGAGTTCCATATGGTTTGCAATTAAATGGGGCCCCACCCAATCACAGCAAACAAAATCTCATATGATAGATCCAACAAAAGGCATCTT
This sequence comes from Symbiodinium sp. clade C Y103, assembly GCA_003297045.1. NCBI lineage: Eukaryota > Dinophyceae > Suessiales > Symbiodiniaceae > Cladocopium > Cladocopium sp. clade C. Next base: position 97,122 of record BGPT01000627.1, on the reverse strand, counting down.
GAAAAGGACCCCAATTGAAGTATACTCATATTGTGCATCATGTTTTTTGGGGCTATACGGAGCTGTCCAAAAACATCAAAAAACCAAAGTTCGGGGAGAGTAGCCCGTCAATCAGGTTCTAAGTTACGTGGTGTCAAGCTAAGCCTTATCCCCATATATATATATATATATATATATATATATTTTTTTATAGTACTAAATTATATACAGATGTTGGTTTCATATATTAGTAGGTGTTCTTCTATATTATAATATATGTTGGTGAAAACTGTCAGAGACCCAGATTTTTTTTACAGGATATCCTCCAGATTACAAAATATGATGCCAAATATACTTCAGGGGGCCACTGTGTTTCATCTCCCTCGGTGCGCGCGCGCTTCAAAGGTGGAACAGCAGCTGCAACTGGTGCTGAATCCGGCACTTCCGCTTGGTTCTCAACGGGACTGGGGCCAGTCGACTGAATTTCCTCTTTCTCAGCAAGAGTAAAAACAGGGGGCTCAATTGGTGGTTTTTTCTGTCTGGGAGGCTCCACTGCAGGGGTGTCAGGAACCGGAGGGTCTCCCTTCTTAGTCTGCCGTTTGGCAGCTGGTCGTTTCATGATAACAGGGGGATCTACCTCCTCATCAGATTCCATCGTTTCTTCCTCTGCCTCTTCATCAGACATGTCCTTCTCATTCACGGGTTTCTTTGGGAGTGCCTTCTTTTTCACAACAGCCTTTGCTTTTGGCTGCTTGCCCCCATTCTTAGATTTAGCCTTAGCCTTTGGTTTAGACTTAGCTTTGCCTTTCACAGCAGTAGCCTTTGGTTTGGCCTTGGCCTTGCTGGCCGCTTTCGCCTTGGATTTCCCAGCTGGTTGTTGTCCACCAAGGTCCTTGGATGACACAAAGCAGACGCCGGGACTCCCAAGCAAAACACGCATATATAAATAATATGTGTGTGTATTATATATTGTATGTATATGTATGTATATGTATGTATATGTATGTATATGTATGTATATGTATGTATATGTATGTATGTGTATGTATATGTATGTATATGTATGTATATGTATGTATATGTATGTATATGTATGTATGTGTATGTATATGTATGTATATGTATGTACTTTACATATATATATATATGTCAAAAAACACACATATATAAATTCTAAGGTTGTTTCTGTACAGATTCCAAACGTTTTGATAATGCAGAACACATATGTGTGTGCATAGGCACTTGGGTTTGGGACCGGGCAATGAGTGCCAACAAATCCCACAAATATGTGTGAAACATTCTGAAACAACATTTGGCCGATACCCCAAAACGTGATGATCTTCTAAACCAAAGATCGAGTCTCCAAACCCGGAGGTGGGTTTCCACAAACAAGCTTCATGACGGTCATGCACTCTTCCCGACTCAAGCTGGTTGCTTTCTGAACTTCATCAAATTTATCCCAGCCCAACTCTGACACCGGAAACGGTAGATTTGGCAAGGCCATGGCCCTAGCACCTAAGACCTCAAGAAACGTCCCTTAATCCACAAAGTGGCTACGATAGATGGTGATTCATGCGAAGCTTCCAGCTTCTCAAGAATATGTTGAAAAATCACGGTATGGCCTTTCACGGCTTTCACGGCCTTTTCACGTCAAAATGGGTTATTTTCACGTCATTTTCACGCATTTTCACGCTAGATTTTTTGACCCCCTCATCGAAATTTGTCAGGTACCAGCCGTGTTTTCACAAACTGGTCAGAATTTTTTGCAACCTAGAAGTTTGCCAACAGCAGGGTGGGATGCTTACCGAAAGACCGAATGACACAATTTTCCTCATACAAGTGTGTTAATGTATTGATTGCAACCAACCCCATCGTTGGAAAATATATAAGCCATGACCCGCTGCATCACGATGGCTTGACGGGTCGTTCCACTGGCAGGCGGAAGGACTTGATCACTTCTTCCTCAGACCACGCGTGGGCGCACAGCTAGCTGTGACTAATTTAATCTATATAGGCCGAAGTCCTAATATGCTATACAGTTTAAGGTGAGGAAATGAAGAAATGTACACATGTGCAATCCAGCTTTCCTCATTTGTGGGGTGAAAGACACATTGGGTATATCAGATCTGTTAGTTTCAAGGCAGGCTTTATTTCGTCCTCCGACCCACGGGAATTCGGAATCCAACCGGGAAAATATCCATATGGGTTGACATATGTAAATATGGGTTCAGTTGAATATATATCATAACGAGGCATCCATACCATCTTACAGTATATCTCTATATTATTGTAAATGTATAGATTTATATCCACATGAAAAAGACCGATATTTGAGTTTGTCTCCAATTTGAAGGGCCAGGTAAGGCTACCATTTTTCCGTAAATGCAAAATGCAAACAACCATTTTCAGTTCTATGTAGTAATTTTCCTGTCTGGTTGGGGGTTTTGGTTGCACATTGTCTAAATAAAGCGGGCATTTTTGAAGCGACCTTTTTGTTTCAAAAAGGTCGGCAAAAATTGATGAAAAAGTCGCTCCACCAAACCCCAGACCAACAGGAAAATTGGCAGTTCTATGTGCCTGAGATTTTCTTTGTTTTCACGAACAACTTAAGAACATATAGGCGACCCCAGAACATATTATACTCTGTAGAAATGGTTCTATGGGCCTTGCTATGGAACCTCAAATTCCAATCTGGGGAGTTGCAACTTATTTTGTGTATTCTTTTTTTGGGGTGCGTCGCAAGTCCCCAATCTCAAACTTTTCCTGGGCGCTTCCATTTTTCAATTCACTCTAAAAGAAAAATGTTGAACCAATTTCATAGCCCTTGTTTTGGAAATCAAGAAGCGTCACTAAATGGGTTACACCGACCCAATTCTTACAGAATCATCAGTTTTTGAATTCGAACAGCACCAGGATTTTCCAACCCTCAGACATCCACCAAAATCTGAACGTATATGTATAAATCCAGTTTTTGGCCATGAATGGTCCATCTACCCCCAACTTCCAATATCTGCAGCAGAGATTCCCATCGCCCAGGTGGCTTCAGGTATTTGCAACCCGCCAAATAGTCCAGGCATTCGGGTAGTTGGGCCTGGGCCATTGCAAGACGAATGATCCGGGCAATCCCTTCTTCCTTATGTATACCTTAAGATTTACAGGGAACACCTAACGGTTATACAAATAGGAATTTCTATGCAATTTTTAAGGGGGCTTTCAAAGAAAATATTGAACAAAATAATGCTCGATCCCAGGGACATCTGTCCACATATCACCGATCGCACAAAGGCCACCAGAAGGGAGAACATACTGTTGGAAAAGTTCGAAATCATCCTTTCCACCATCAATTTGTTGATGGACTTTCGGAGGTGGTAAAGGATCCTCAGGGTTTGCAGTGTCCCACTTACCCACCCCCAAATTTAAGAAGGTCCACACAAAGTGGGCCCAGGGATCAAAATTCCAATTGTCTGTCATTTCTTTGGGGTGTGGTAACCCAACACAACCAAAAGCCATGTTCCAAATTAACATTTGCGTTTTATATAATATACATATGTGCATATATCATCAAGCGGGTTTTCGAAAACGACTACAATATATATTATAGCCATATATATATATATATACATACAACATGTTTGTGTTTGCCTGAAATGTTTAACAGGGCAGCTCTGGAATCTAATCCACACCGAATCAGTGCTTAAACTGGAGGTTGACATATCCCAACATAGAATTAGACATAATCTTCCCAAGAAAACCAACTTTGGTCGTTCGGATCAATTGTTTTCTTAACAATTGTATACATATATCCCTTCATGTTGTCATTCTGGTGCTACCAACAAATACCACCTCCAATCGGGCCCACCCATCCCCAATCCACCAACCTATCAATGACAGCCAAACCTTCTATGTTGAAAGGTAACCCTTCATACTAATGACCATCTATGTAGTGATTTGTGCTGCTATTTTGGTCGATGTTTAGTTTGGGTCAATAGATTGGACCTGTAATTATATAAGTATACCTGTTTTTACCCTTGATGAATGGATGTGGGCTGGGAGGATCGATTTGTATTTCAAGTCAACCCCATACATTGTTGGTCCTTCTTAAGTTGGGGTATCGATATAAATCCAAGGGAAGTAATGTGCCTTCAAGTAAACCCAGACAAGAAAATCAGGGCGCATATGGTTAATTAAAGGACCACTTTTTCGCCAAAACCATGCCTGACGAAGTTCCTTGGCCAACAGCGCCACTCGCTGCCCAAAAGAAGCGGTATAGGCCCTCAGCAGAGGCACCAGATAATACCCCAAAATTATGTTTGATAGGCATTTCCCATCTTAAATTCATTTCTATATATATATATATGATTCAATGGATTCTATGGACCTAAAAAAAAAATATATATATATATATATGTGACATATTGCGCCTATGCACCATCACCGGCAACAAACATATGTTTGGACAAAAAGGCCATTGCTAAATCATTTCAAGTAACTGGGAAGCTTTAAGCTTGTCTTTCAAGCCAACAGTACGGGCAACCCCCTGTTTGTCAGTGTACTTCCGTACAAGTGGACCACCAGGAAGTGCACGAAGGGCTTCCCTCGACATCTGGCCACCTACCTGCCAAATGCCCCCCAGCAATTTGGAAGAGTTGCTCCAAAGTCGATGCCGTTTCGCAGTAGGGCCGTTAAAAGCTCCCATCCAAAAGCTTGTTGTGAAAGCCTAGGATAGGCCGCAGCTAACACCCAAACATGTATATATATATATATATGGCAGCAACTCTAGTATATGTTAAGCAAGCATCCACAAGGAAAGCCACCTATATATATGGTACAGAAATCGATCCCTTTTGGTTTCTTTATTATACGCCAACAGTTTTGTTTGTTTGAAAAACACATTCCTGATTTCAAATGAGGGGCAGGGCAATAGGCAACAAATTCCTGCCAACGGGGATGTAGATTGAACACGCTCCCTTCCGGCTGCTCAACCAGCCATATCAATCCCCTGCTCGCGCATATCCAGAGCATCAGAACCAGTCGGCTTGCTAAGAGGTTACCTTCCCGAACAAATCTCCTGGAAGTATCTCCAAGTGGAAATAGGATCCCACGGCCCGACGTAGCTCGACTCCTGAAGTGGAAATTGGGACTTAGGTTGGAATTGCCAGTGGGGCAACTAAAAACATCAGAACATCAAGAAGTACAGAAGTCAAATATCTGTGTGTGTGTTTGTAGATGCGCCACATGCAGTGCAAAATAGAGGAGGTACGATATATGATTATATGATCTTAAATGACCGCACAGCTACATGATTTTGTATAGAAAGTGTCACTTTCTTTGATCTCAGGAAGCATGTACATATACTTGAATTCCACTAACAAATAAATAGTATATATATATATATGTATATATTTCAAGGGGGTATCTTTGGATTGATGGACCCATGGAAAGATGGATATGGATGGGTGAGGAATAGATGGATCGACATATGAAAAGAGACCAATTTATATTATCATTTATCGAATGGATTCTCTGATGAGTTCTTTGCCCTGTTCAAGCCACGGTGCATTCGGCAGTAGCTGTTGCAGCACAATGCAAAGACACAGAGTGAGCCAGGACATGCGCGGAGTAGCTCATTGACTGCCATCCTGCAGGATCATTTGGGTGAGGGCGGCATGGGCTGAGATTGAAAACCCTGGAGACTCATGAAACCCCATCAATAAAAGTTGCATCGCATCTTTTCCATTATATCCTGATGTACATTGGTGAGACTCCTATCATACGTCCAGGCTCATCCAGTAAACCCCTATATATATATATATATATCCTATAGGTTTCGACATTCCCGTTTTTGACCACAGAGCCAGATTTGAAAATATTATTGGATCCAGCTTTGAACATGTGATTGAGCTCATATGCAAAAAGCAACTGATTCAGTCATGGTACAGAAACCCAGTGCGTTCACACAAGTCATAGTGTGCAGAGTAGGCGAGATCATGTGAAGATCCAACCATACCATGTGCTCGGCAAGCTTTGCTGATCTCACCGACACCTGCAAACACCTCCACGAATTGGACATCAACCGACCTCTCCACCTTGACGTTGAAAGTGAGCAAGAGGCAAAGTAGCATGAGCACTGCCGGTGCAGACCATCGTCGAAACTCAAGGATCATTTCTGGCACTAGCACCGACGTGCACACAACCAAACTGAGCTGAAGCGGCTCATATGATAATTGAACTATAAATTTTTTGAGGTTGCCATCAAATCAAAAGCCAACTTTTCACCGAACACTTGAAGTTCATTGTTCTTCAAATATCCATGGGAATCCAATGAATTCGAAAACTAGCAGGCAGGGCTGACAATAGCATCTCTTTTTGAGGACTTCAACACCGCACAAAGATGTTGATACGAAGCCCAAGGTCGAATGAATTGGTTTGAGCTCGAGGTGTAAAATGCTGAAACAGCACATTCCCCGAAAAAATCCTAAATCATGCCCAAGGGTTTTTCTTGGTGCCCTTTGGGCAAAACCGTCTTCGAATTAATTCGCCCACCTCAAGGGTACTGAGAAGTTCCTTCTTCAAGGTACTTTCATTCCACCTTGTGGTAGCGTCACTATGGGAAACACCTTCATCCTTCAATTGTCGGATGAATGCAACTCTCTTCATGTTGTACTCATTTGGGGTATATGCATTGCCTGTGCCACCAGAGGTGTCATCCTTTGATTTTGGGGATTTCTTTCCAGTGCCCTTCGTTTTGGAAGTCTTCCTCTTGTTGACAGGGGGTTCAACCGTAGAAGGCTCCCCATCCTGATCCCCATCCCCGTCAGTAGCTTCAACCATGTTGGCTTTGTACTGCTTGTTGATAGCGAAAGGCTCCGGAGCAGGTGGAGATGCCAAAGTCTTCAGCACCTCAATCAGAACAACCCTGCAAGTAAAGTACTGGACCTAAGGGGGATATGCGATATATATTATATATTTGTAGATATCTAGCTATACCAGAATTATGCAATCAACCCATCTACTCTTAGCCCCAGTCCTCATGTGTATAGCGTGCAGCTGCACATATATGTAAAGATTTCAACTAATAGAATCAGAGCATCGATATATGCAAACACAGATGCATTTGATATATGTTTATATGATTTTATTTTTAGGTTTGTGAATGTGGGGTCAACCATTTTGTAGAACCTCCAAACATTCTCGAAACAATATGTATCCACACCTTTAAGTTTGCCACCAATGAATTTTTGAATTCCCCACTCTTTTGCAGATAAAGGAGCATAAGACGGCAGCGCATGCGCATGCTCAGGAGACTTCTTCGCACTTGCAACAGCAGCTTTCAACGCAGCCGCCAAAGCTGTCAGGTCCTTGGGCTTCTCCTCGCTGATGGCCTGGCGAATGCTAAAGTCAACAAACCCACATATGAACATTTGGAACACTTGGACGAATCTCAGAAAACATGCAGTATGAGCTTTGGGACATACAAGAAATCTTGGATTCGAAGTTTTTATGATTGGTTCAGGTTGACTCTCAACCAGATGCTTCAAATAACACACACCATTTATATATATATATATACATTTCGGGAAAAGATGATTTTTTGTTGCGCTAACCTCCCATATGTAATATATATATATATATTTATTTATTTGTTTATTTGTTTATTTATTCTTCATGGGTTGTTTTGGGGCACCACCAGATCACACATATCCCATCCTGCTTATCGCTGATCTCTGCTGCATGCTGCTTGGCACTCTTCAACTGCTGCGCCAACAGTAGCAACCGGACGTCTGTCTGGGTCTGCTCCGCAAAGTCCGGAAGCGCACCAGTGTTCGACTGCAGGGTTGCACCATACAGCAGAAAATACTTTAGTGAAAAACACCCTGTGGACAATGACTCTCTTAAGTCTAAATTGATAGCCACTACTCCTAGGCCAGAGATATGGGCTTTCCCAAATAAATTCATTTCGACAGACCGATCCCGAGAAGCCAATAATTGAACTTAAGTCAAGTTGCCGCTGTTGTAGCAGAAATCTCTGACAACGTTTCCAAGCAAGAAGGGCTGTAGTCATCCTCGCCCTCATCCCCTTCATCATCATCAGGATTATCATCAGCAGCTTTGAAGTCCTTAGGGCGCACAAAAAATATTTGTTGCCAACATTTCTCAATTGAGTTTTGTTTCGGGGTGAGCTGTTTTTGAATAATACAAGGTGCAAATGTTTGTGAATGAAGGGTCAACAGGGTGGTCACGTGATGGGATCGACATTATCTCTCACAAACGTCTCCAGAACCAATCCATGCTTTGATCTTCACATCAGAACCTCAGGGCCAGTAAATACCCTCTAGAATTATGCATCTCTCTCTCTCTATATGTATATATATATATATATGTAGACTATGTAAATGGAAATCTGCGTATATAAAGTTATATAAACGATCTACATATATACGTACACTTGAGCTTAGCCACCACGATGCCAGACAGCCTTTTCTTGAGGTCAGAGATCTTCTTGCGCTTGCTGGTGTCAGCCAGGCGGTACAAACGGCGGAAGCGACTCACCTGGGCATGTGGGCTTACGTGTCGAACCCTAAACGAGTAGCTGTTGTATATGCATGGAGTCCACCATATGCGAGATGTTTCATTCTGAAAATTGGAAGTTTAAACCAAAGTGAACAATAAAAACAATTCAAGTATATACTGATGGATAGTTCGAGCCTAGATTGCAGCTTGATTATATGCCTGGTTTGATTTCAATATACGTACTATGTACATATATTGATCCACTCACCCTTATCACCAGATCCGGATGTGCGACCTCCCGAACATCATCTTTGAGATGGAAGCCCCATGATTTTTGTGTTCAAAATATGTGAATATATATAAGTGCGTGCACACGTACATACTATTCTTGTATGTTGACGATCACAGGGTTGAGCACCTATGGCTATGAGACTTAATTCACATATTCGGAAATCCAAGTGACCAAACGCTGGAGCGCACGACCTTGACGAAGGGCCCAAGTATCAATGATGGACATATCCTCAGTGATACCTGTAGGAAACAATTTGCATGTTGTGTAGAACTGGAGAATGGCATGCTTGAGGATGTGGGCACTGTAGCGCCCAATCCCCCTTGAAGCTTTCATAACTGCAAAAATTGCTTCCACATTTCCTTCGATGTCTCGGAGCGCCGGCTTCTTAGGAATGGGCTTATACAATTTCCCCGAGCAGTCGAGAAGAAAGCTAAAGCCTACCTTAGCGAGTTGCAAATCCACATGTTTGAAAATACCATGAGCCCCAATTTTTGTTCAACAGTCATGTGGGGAAAATGGACAAATTCTTACAGTAAGCTCATCCCAGATAACTTCTTTCAGCCGCTGTTGTTCTGCAAAGGCATCCGCATAGCTTTTCACTAGCAGTTGAGGCACTTTACGCTTCATGGCTTTCGATAGCGATGCCTTGAACCCCTAACATCGAGACATGGATCTAAATTGACCACAGACCTCACCACCCCACAGCTGCCAATTCATTTCACTGAGCGGTCCAAAACCATCAAACTACCAAAAATCTGAACTTCATTTTTTTTTGCAGATGAAAAAATCACAGTTGAATCGTTTCTGTATCTTTTTGGTTTACTGATTGGATTGCTGGCTTTTTGGATGCTTCCCATCAGTAAGATGTGTACACAACCGTAAGACTATGTAAAATGTACAGTGTATAAAATGAACATATGAATATATCTAGCTATATCTATACGTAAAACTTTATGTGTTTATCTATATATCCTAATTTTTTCGACCAGATGTATATATCTAGGTTCTTACACACTGAGATTACCCAGCTGTGTTTATGAATAGTGGTCACGAAAAATTCTTGAAACAACCCCTGATCAATAAACATATGAAACAAATTGGTCTTTTTGGGGTGTTGATATGTGTAGCTTTCCTCACCAAGAACCACAGGGGCCCATGCCCGGTGCAAACACTGGCGAAGGCGGATGGGGCACCTGTGTCAAGATCCACCAATGTCGCCTAGGCGCCGCATATCCGGAGGGTTGCAAAACCGGGCTGCGGTCTACACCACATGGGTGTGTCCAATCATCCATCACATATATATATATATACATATATAATGTATACATATATTTTTATACATATATATATATATATAGCTATACCCAATCAATATATCAAAGCAAAAGTACAGTATATATATATATCTACATATAATCATACATATATATATATATATACATATATATATATATAGAATAGTTACGATATGTATGGATGCACCAGTTGTCCAAAGGAAAAGCATCACAATATGCCTCTGCAGATTCCGCACCTGATAGGGTGTTCATTCAACCCTATTACCCTTTGATATCCATCAGAAATCTTTCTTTATTTTTTACTAGGCCAATTCCCCAACAACCTCAGCTATCCGGTCCATATGGGGAACCCAACCATCAAAGCGAAGACCAGAAATTGCGCTCTGCCATGGCCTTCCATGGGGACAAGCTCCCCAAGACCAAATAGAATAACAGTTTCAGATTGGAATGGGACAAAAACTACAAGCATTCCATTTTGTTCAACCTTTAAGATGAAGGAAATTTCCTTTTCGGCACCTTAGAACATGCAGCGCCATGCCAGGCAGATATGGCCACTGAGATTCTGAGATGGGATCCGGCAGGAAAGGGGTTAATGAGCCCCCAAAAAAAGTAAACATATGGTATGGGCAAAATATACAGGAATAAATCTATTCCACTTAAAACCAGTTTAGGTCAAGTTGTCTCATCGACTGGACCAGCCTGGAACACATCGAAGGACCATGCGCAAAAGGCAAAGCACGTACTTGCTAGCTGTGGAGGGTCATTGGCACAGATGTCTTGGGCTATTGTTTTTCAGTAAATTAAGCTGAGAAGAGATTGCAAACTAGATCAATGATCAAAGGATATTTGCTGGGGATAGGCCCCAGAACCCCCGCAAAATTTACATAGGTGATATGTTGCGACATTTTTTGCTTTGAATTTCCACAGCTGCTTCCTGTGATGGGCCAATGGGCCCTGGACCACAAAAAACCACAAATCAATGAGATTTATTGGCTTCATGGGGATTGACTGGATTTATTGGGATTCAATGGGATGTTGAACATAAGCACTAATTTGTAGAAAATAACAATGAACTCAGAAGATCAACCCAACGGATGTCAAAAATAAATACCCCTAAGATACTATTGGGAACGAATCACCCGTTTCGAAACCAGGATTATACATCAATGAATTTTGGGGGGTTGTAAAACCAATTTGTTGTTTGCAAGTTTCCCCACCGTGCTTAAAGCACCAAAAAATATCGGTTTCAAGATTGTAAGTCACCTCAAGATTGATTATGGTGAATGTTCATGTACGACCCCAAGAATATATGGTTGGAACTTAACCATGGGTTGTTTGGGGGATGCACACGAAACAAATTGCCACCAATATATGTGGACCACACATATGGAACTGAACCTATACACCTCCAATGAACCCTGTACGAAAGCAATAAACATTAAAATGCATGTATAGGTCACAAATATATATCTATATATATATATATATTATTATATATATGTGTACAGGGTTCATTATATAATATTTATATATAACGTTTTTTCCACACATCTTTGTGTGGGGTTCTTGTTTTTTTTTCTCCTCCAGCGCAAAGTCGTGCATATATGGTGGACCCATGTTTTCCACATCAGACTGCTGAAATTCCTTTGCTTTCAGCAAATTTTAGCCAAAACTGACCAGGAAGTGATTTTCACGCACTTTCACGTCTATATGCCCTTTCACGTCTATATGGCCAAATGACCTATGTACCAGTTCATGTTGTCAAAATGTATGTCTAGGAATCTGAGCTGGCGCCAAGACTGGCCATGGCATAAGCTCCAGCAAGTCTGGGGGCATTCTGGACATGGACGCCCACCTCATGCTTGGCTGCGGCGGCTGTTGAGACGCAGTAGTTGAGGAGGCTGGCGGTGGCACTTGAACATTGGCTTGGTGTGTTGCAGAACATGGCCCAGGATTCCCATCTGATTGTGGCACATTCTGCTCGGGACCCGCGGGTGCCGGTTCAGAACTGGTTGAACGATTGTGAAGGTGACCAAATGGAAACCTAAGTATGTTTAAAGGATTGTATCCAGGATGTCGCTGGTTCTGAGCAGATGCTGGTTCGGCTGCATGGGCGCTAAAGTTCTGCGAAGCTGATGTTGGGATGGACCATGACTGGCTTGAAGCACTACTCCATGGATCACGCTGCGAGAGTGGGTCTGTTTGATCTGGAGAGAAGTTTCCCATCATGAATGCATGATAGGTGGATGGTTCGGCCTGGTTGCTTTCCGCATGCGTTGCGAAGGTTACGCTTTGTGAGGCACTGGCATGGAAGGCACTTTCCAAATCGAAGTCATTGATGATACCGGCCAATGGGCCTGGCAGAGGTTCGGAACTATTGGAAAACTGTGTGAAGAATGTGGTCGCACCTGGCCTTGCGCTGGACATTGCTTGTCGCCTTGGGCAAGATCCTGCCAGGTGTTCAGTGGAATTGCACTCGTAGCATCGCAGCTTCTGCCCGTCGGGGCCAAGCGGATTGGTCCGCCTTCCTTTTCCTTTTCCGCAAGTGCGATTTCCTCGGAATGACGGCAAGGCCTGATACACTGCTTCGTCAGGCATTTCAGCCAACATGGCGCTGATTGGGTGCTTGCCCTTCTTACCCTTCCCCTTGCCGACTGCAAATGCTGAGTGGTTCAACTTTCCTTTGCCTTTGCCTTTGCGCCGGTCAAAGCGCTTTGCATATCTTCTGACTGCTCGCGTGGTCTTGCCCATGTACTTGCGCCATTTGTGCTTGGCTTGCCTATAGGCCCAAAACAAATTTTGCGCAACTCTGTTGGGGTCTTGGCCATCTTCAGGTATTGAACTGACTTCACCAGAACTGGTGTTGGAATCTGTGTCCACATCGTCATCTTCAAACAAGGCAAATGCTTCGGCGTGACTTGCATGGGAGGCAGGGAATGCATGTTGGCCTGACCAGTCTTGAGGAGGCGCAATTGGGGAGCCCCATGGGTCATGAGACGGTTCCCAATGGTCATCATGAGTGAGAAAGGCAGCGGAAGGATTGCTGTGGGTTTGGCGGAGGCCCTCCCGGAGGTTACCAGGCGCTCTCTCCAGGATATGCCCCATTCGGCGGAGGCCTGTTTTCAGTTGAGTCAGCTCCATTTCTGTTGCTGGGAATTGCCCATTGAAAGGCGGACTATTAACCTGTGGGTGGTTTGGGACGTCGGGGACGTGGACGTCAAGGACGTCAGGGACGCCAGGGACGCCAGGGACGTCAGGGACGTCAGGGACGCCAGGGACGTCAAGGACGTCAAGGACGTGAGAAATCATGGTCATGTTGCTTGATGGAATGGATTGCAAGTGGAAACAACATTTACAAACCTTAAGTTGTAGACTTGGCCACCTCAGCTCTCCCAAACGACGTGACTCTTTTTCTGCGCTGCTGCCGTTCCTATATGTCTTGGTTCTCTTTCTTGGTGTCCTTAGACTCTTCTTCCATGTCTGCCGCTTTTCTCTTGGAAAATGCTTTGTGGTCTTGTTTTGACAAGGCATCTGCCCAGGATCTGACACTGACCTGGCAAGCGTCCACCAACATATTGTGGAACTGTATGCGTTCCGCTGCATCCTCTNTGGTCTTGTTTTGACAAGGCATCTGCCCAGGATCTGACACTGACCTGGCAAGCGTCCACCAACATATTGTGGAACTGTATGCGTTCCGCTGCATCCTCTGGGATGGATGCAAACAAAACTTGTACCTGGGCCGTACCAGCATTCTCAACTTTGCCCACCGGGTACTTTGCAAAACCCGCTTGCATCACTTGTTCCCAGTTTTGCTTGGAAACAGAGATTTTGATCTTTTTGCCATTCACTGTGTCTGTTTTTCGCAAGCTCATATCCTTGAAGGCGACCACTGTCTTTCCAGTCAACACAGTCCTGCGAAAGATATCTCTGTCGGACAGGAAGGATGGTGGATCTTGCGCAGTCCCATCCTCTGGACCAAAGCCTCTCTTCAAGGCTTCCTCCAAAGCCGCGCCAGCTTTACACGGTAATGGCACAGGCGCAACATCTGCAGCAATGTCTGGCTTGTCGGTCTCTGGCTGAGTGGCAGGAAAGGAAGCATGAGCCTGGGGCAGCTTGATGTGTCCTTGAGGTTGAGCCAGCAAATTTGCAGGCAATTCTTTGACATCCTGTGGCGCCACGCCGCTNAGGAAAGGAAGCATGAGCCTGGGGCAGCTTGATGTGTCCTTGAGGTTGAGCCAGCAAATTTGCAGGCAATTCTTTGACATCCTGTGGCGCCACGCCGCTTTCCTCGGCGCTGCAATCCCACCAATCGCGCTGCTTCTGCAAAATCCTCAAGAGGCTCCAGGCCCTGTCTACATGGGCCTTGTGAATGGTCACCTGGGTGTGGCGAGCGGAGCAACCAGAGAAAGTCCAAGTGATAATTGTGTCATCAACGATGCTGTATGTGTCTTGGTCAAAGTATCTGCCTGCAGTTCTTTGACCATGAAGCAGCAGTATCAATCTCTTAATATGCGCACCGTTCTTTTAGTATAAAATATCAATATTATGTTTCTCAATCTAAAAATATGTAACTATACTATATATAATCTGTAATAGATGTGAATAAATAACTATTATATATATATATATATCATATAGATCAAACATATATGTATGTATCCCTGCATGATATCCCTTTAGATTGTGGCTCTGTACGCGGTGGCTGCAATATTTTGATACATTTCATTGTGGGAGGATCTTTGTGAAACCGGCCCATGGACGCATTCTCCTCAGCAAAAGGATCTTGCTCGTGCACGAAGATATCAAACAACCTCATCAGGCCGCGCAGCATTCCCAAGTGCCAGGGCGCAATGGATAATCTCGTTGCAAGGCCAATGCTTTCCACCTCCAGAGGCAATGCGTGCCATGTTGCATGAGATGCAGTCATATGTTCTGATGACTTGTTCGGCTAGGGGTAAAAAAATGTGCTATAACTTGTACCCGAATGTCAAAAAGACAGGCTTCTTTACCTTTTCAAGTTGCTGAAAAGGCCTATTAACCCCGAGCAATTCTTTCGGCTGTATGCGCCTGTACTGCTGCGTTGGCTTGTACATTCAGACAAGTCTGATAGCCCAGAAAACATCCCTTTGCTGCAGCGTCAANGAGCAATTCTTTCGGCTGTATGCGCCTGTACTGCTGCGTTGGCTTGTACATTCAGACAAGTCTGATAGCCCAGAAAACATCCCTTTGCTGCAGCGTCAAATTCGAGAACTTCATGCGGCTGAGCAAACGCGGTAGCAACCCTGGCTGCACAGACTTTCAATGGACATGTGTCAGCGACCGTTCTGTTGGGAACCCGGAACTCAGCCACTGGCCCTCCTGAGGACCAATTGTAGCGAAAGCGACTCTGGACAGCGTCAGGAAGTTGAAAGAGGTACTCTGGCCGGTCTTCATCTTCTGGGTCAGTAGCTGTGGCCAGACCTGCCAGAATCAAGAAGGTGTCAGTGTGCAGTTTGAATGAAGGAATCTGTTATGGAAAACTTGACTCCTGACAGTTGTCTGATTTAGCATTATTGACCCCATATATACTCCCTAACAGGTACTGCGTTTAGCATTAACTAGAAACTGGAAGGCTACAACGCCAACAATCGTCTCTTTTTCATTTCTTGCGCTTGCGGCTCTGTGGCTTGGATTTGCGCCAATCGTTTCGCATGAGCAGGAGCTCGTGAAGGAAAAACTGAGCGGTGAGTCGGTTCATGTGACGGAAAGAGGTTTTGAAACCAGAGAGCCAACTAAACAAGATTTCGCAGGCTGAAGTGTTCACGTCCTTGACGCGTGCTTGGTTCTCTTCTGTTTCCGGACTGCAATTCTCTCTGCAAAACTGGTCCGTGTGCGTGGCGCTGTGAAACTTGTCGATGACAAACCCAATGGCTGGGAAACACAAATGAGGGCTGGAAGGAAACCATCTGTCGAAGAACAGTCGCAAGTGGCAAGCGTCGTCATGGACGACAGTGGCAACCGTAGGGTACTCATGGACCATCCTCGCGACAAAGGCAGCTCGTTGCGTCAACGATTCGCCTCCCAGAAATTCCATAGCGCCCATGATAAAATCTTCTTCATCACAAGCCACAAGCCAGCCTCCGCTTCTACGATTCACACGTTTTTTCATTTTTATAGTTCTACAGGACACAAAGGCAGCTGCGCTTGTAACATCAGCATCATCCGTAGACGATTGCTTTTGTGCGGACTGGTGATGCACTTGTTTTCGCAACCAAGTTGGGAGAGGCCAAGGAACAATTCCTGTGGATGGAACAGTTCTCAGCAAGGATGCGGGACCATCACCGATGCAATCTTTCTTGCGTACACTGACTCCACAGTTGCCGGCGCTTGGACCAGCATGAGCACTGCAAAATGCAGATTTTCTGCTTGGGGTCCTGTTGCAATCCTGTAAGAAAAAGGAAGCTGTTCCAGAGATGCTTTCCACCTGCACGAATTGCTCTGCGCAAGTTCGCCTGGTGAGCTTCTGGTTGCCGTCCAGCACCAAGCACTTGGGTTGAGGCGTGCTTTTTGCAAACTGTCTTTTGGCATAAGCTTCATAGGCTTGCTGGTGGGAAGCAAAAATTTCTTGGAAAGGCATGCTCAAAGGAAATGCATCGTGGGTCAGGTGCTCCCATTTTGTCAGCAACTGCAACTTACACCAAGCATCTGCTATGCGTTGGTTCCCATGGTCTAGCCCAGCCTCTTCCAACCCGTGGACCATGCTCTCACCCCAAAATGTCGCATGGTGGTGCAGAATTCTTTTAGAGAACTGGGCATGCCAAGCCCAAGTGACACCAAAATGCGGGTTCAGCATTGCCACGTCAGGGCGTGTGCTGCCGTCAACCCACGTGTGGTTGCCATTGGATTCAGAAACAAAGTTTGCCCAAACCATCTTGCCTTTCATGAAACATGACTTGGCTTGGCATTGCTGGGCAACATGCTCTGCGTTGGTCAAGCCTTGAGTTGTCAAGATACGGCATGAAGTCATCGTCTTCCAGNTTCATGAAACATGACTTGGCTTGGCATTGCTGGGCAACATGCTCTGCGTTGGTCAAGCCTTGAGTTGTCAAGATACGGCATGAAGTCATCGTCTTCCAGGACATGGTGTGGCCGCAAGCGCCACATGTAGACTGATGGGATATGCGCACCTCAACTTCATTCTCTTTGGTCAGCACAGAACTGACATGTTCCAGCACGGCAGTTGGTATGAGAGCTGCTGGGTCACTAGCGCATAGCTGTCGCTGCAAATCAGCTTGGCTGAGCGGAAGCATGGCTGATAAGTAGTTATGGCGGCATGTGTGCGCTTGTTTCTTGCTATCTACTCTTGGAATGTTTTCTGAATACATTCAGCAGATCTTGCTAACATATAAATATATACCAATAAATGTTTGTTTACTTATTGATTGGAAAAATAGGTGAAGATGTACCTATACCGGATATAGAAAGGAAATATCTAGGTATGGAAAGTTAAATTTCTTGATCTAGACAAAAGCAAGTATATGTATGGATTCCTGCGTATGTTTGTGAATATAAATATGTGTATATATATATATATTTATTTATTTATTGACATGTATTTATTTATTTGAACAGGAATGTGAGACTAGACCGTCTGGCTGCTCAGAAGTTTAAATGTTTCTTTGTGTTGTTCTCTCATCGCCTCAGCCGGCTGCAGTCTTGGCAGTCCACTGAAGCCAAAATTGAAACCCTATCTTTGTTTGTGAAGTTCTACAAAAGTTTGTTGGCCACACGCAGCCCGTACCCTGCCTGAATGAGCTGCTCGTTCTGGATCGTGAAGCAACGCAGTGAGGCTGCAGAGTTCAGCCAGTTCTGGCGGGAAAGAAGTCCACAGGAAGCGTGNTTCATGAAACATGACTTGGCTTGGCATTGCTGGGCAACATGCTCTGCGTTGGTCAAGCCTTGAGTTGTCAAGATACGGCATGAAGTCATCGTCTTCCAGTACATGGTGTGGCCGCAAGCGCCACATGTAGACTGATGGGATATGCGCACCTCAACTTCATTCTCTTTGGTCAGCACGGAACTGACATGTTCCAGCACGGCAGTTGGTAATTATGAGAGCTGCTGGGTCACCAGCGCATAGCTGTCGCTGCAAATCAGCTTGGCTGAGCGGAAGCATGGCTGAAAAGTAGTTATGGCGGCATGTGTGCGCTTGTTTCTTGCTATCTACTCTTGGAATGTTTTCTGAATACATTCAGCAGATCTTGCTAACATATAAATATATANAAGTAGTTATGGCGGCATGTGTGCGCTTGTTTCTTGCTATCTACTCTTGGAATGTTTTCTGAATACATTCAGCAGATCTTGCTAACATATAAATATATACCAATAAATGTTTGTTTACTTATTGATTGGAAAAATAGGTGAAGATGTACCNATGTTTTCTGAATACATTCAGCAGATCTTGCTAACATATAAATATATACCAATAAATGTTTGTTTACTTATTGATTGGAAAAATAGGTGAAGATGTACCCATACCGGATACAGAAAGGAAATATCTAGATATGGAAAGTTTAATTTCTTGATCTACACAGGAGCAAGTATATGTATGGATTCCTGCGCATGTTTGTAAATATAAATATGTGTATACATACATATATATATATATATATATTTACATGTATTTATTTATTTGAACAGGAATGTGAGACTAGACCGTCTGGCTGCTCAGAAATTGAAATGTTTCTTTGTGTTGTTCTCTCATCGCCCCAGCCGGCTGCAGTCTTGGCAGTCCACTGAAGCCAAAATTGAAACCCTATCTTTGTTTGTGAAGTTCTACAAAAGTTTGTTGGCCACACACAGCCCGTGCCCTGCCTGAATGAGCTGCTCGTTCTGGATCGTGAAGCAACGCAGTGAGGCTGCAGAGTTCAGCCAGTTCTGGCGGGAAAGAAGTCCACAGGAAGCGTGNCCCTGCCTGAATGAGCTGCTCGTTCTGGATCGTGAAGCAACGCAGTGAGGCTGCAGAGTTCAGCCAGTTCTGGCGGGAAAGAAGTCCACAGGAAGCGTGGTCCAACCACAGGCACTGAAGCAGACATGTCTTCATGCGGCTGCACTCTAGGACATGTGTAAAACAAGATTCTCATGCGTCGCTGCCACCTGGATGCCGGTGGCCCCTTCTAACATTGCAAGCGTTGTGGCTGGATGGCCATTGCCCAACAAAGCAAATGAAACAGGTAGAGAAGCTACTCCGCCATAGGCGCCTGCTGTTCGTGTCAGGCGACTTGTGCTACCAGTTTGAAGAAACCGATTCAAAGTGGAAGTATGGCTATTGACGGATGCACCATGCTTGGGCCCTTCTCCACCAGAAATGAGACCAAAAGCAAGAAAGGCTGGGTAGACTTCATCTATGTTTGCCAATCGTCCGAAGCCGCCAGGGCGACAAATCTTGTTCTTGGACTTCTTCACGCAATAGTCAGAAGAGACTGCTTCAAAAAAGGCCTGCAGCAGCAACGCTGATGTCGTATGTCTGTAGGTCCAAGCAACAGAGGAGAACTACGTAGAGATCAAAATTACAACATTGACTTTTGATTGTTGATGTATCAAACTGTGGAGGGGGAAGAGGGCCCAACAAGTCCAACAAGTAGTAGAAACCCATGGCTACACACGGAGATGTTCACTGTTGCATGTATGACATGAAGGTGGAAAGGGGCTCACAACAAGTTGTTTGAAACCTATGGTTAGAAACGAAGATGTTTGCGCCCCTGCCTCCGGTGTAAAACCTTCCAAAACGGCGGATGGCAGCGCTTCGTACTTGATTTCGTTGGGGTCTGCATCCGGCTTCAAATCCTTCAGCATCTGTTCCCGCTCACGGGCGTGGCCAAATTCATCTAATATCACTCCAAGCTCTCTAATCAATGTGGTCGTCTGAGATTTGCGGCTTTGCGCAGCATTGATGAGAACGATAGCAACACAGAGCGGATTGGGATCACTCCAGATTCGAACACCGGCGCCGTTGGCTAAGGGCGCGATGCCTCCCAGAACGCTCATTCCGACNGAGAACGATAGCAACACAGAGCGGATTGGGATCACTCCAGATTCGAACACCGGCGCCGTTGGCTAAGGGCGCGATGCCTCCCAGAACGCTCATTCCGACCGCGAAGGGATGAATGCACTTCCGGGCCCCGACTGCTTCTAAGAAAGCAGCACCCTTATCCCCAAAGAGATGGGTCAAGGAAAAATCCTCTTGCACCTTTTTCCAGGTGGAATCGATCAGCCATTGCTTTGACATAGCAGCTGGCCGGTCAAGAAAACTTGAAGGTAATGTGTGAATTCAAAATGTGACATCTGGTTTTTAAATATGTGGAAGGTATGTGCAACCGATAAGCCATTTGGTCAGGTTGGTGCTTGTGTTCAGTTGGCTATGGAAAACATATGGCAAACATGGAGCTAGGCCAGCAGAGCCCACTGCATGTAGAGACATTGACATGTTCACCGACAAAGCTTTGACAAGCAACTGTTCATCCATGGCACTTCTAATGAATGTCTTTGACAAGCAACTGTTCATCCGTGAGTCTTCCACTAGCATTGCGGCCAAGCAGAAGAGCGGATGAAGGAACATGAAGCGCAAGAAAAGATGAGGGACGTGAAGGACGTGATGAAAATGAGGGACGATATAGGGCGATGGACGTGACGGGTGTGAGGGATGTCATGGACGTGGTGGACGTGAGGGATGTCGATGGTCATGGACGCGAGGGATGTCAGGGACGTGGTGGACGTGATGGACGTAGTGGACGTGATGGACGTGATGGGTGTGAGGGATGTCATGGACGTGGTGGACGTGAGGGATGTCGATGTCATGGACGCGAGGGACGACAGGGATGTGGAGGACGTGGTGGACGTGAAGGGTCTTGGACGCCGAAGATGTCATGGACGGAGTGGACCTGAGGGATGTTGATGTCATGGACGTGAGGGACTGTCATGGACGTGAGGGACATCAGGGATGTGGTGGACGTCAGGGACGTGATGGACGTCATGGACGTGACGGACGTCATGGACGTGATGGACGTGAGGGACGTGATGGCATGAGGGACTGATGGACGTGAGGGACGTGAGGGACGTGATGGACGTGAGGGACGTGATGGGCGTCAGGGACGTGGTGGACGTCAGAGACGTGGTGGACGTCAGGGACGTGGACGTCAGGGACGTGACGTGAGGAATGTGATGGACGTGAGGGACGTGATGGGCGTCAGGGACGTGGTGGACGTCAGGGACGTGGTGGACGTCAGGGACGTGGTGGACGTCAGGGACGTGGTGGACGTCAGGGACGTGGTGGACGTCACGTCAGGGACGTGGTGGACGTCAGGGACGTGGACATGGAGGTTCAAACCGTGAGTGGGTTAATTATGGAAAGGCGTGAGCAAATGGATCAATTGTTGATCTGATATTTCGATTGCTCGCAAGAGAATCCATGTCACGCCCTGCACTGACACGATTGCTCCTCCCTGCTCGGCTGCACGGGAACGGATGCTGTCAAAACGTACCAATAGGGAATCAATAGGCTCATTTCCTTTGCGATTGAACCCCATTAGCTCAGTGATGGCTTGGACTCTGACTTCTTCGCCAAGATTTCCAAATCGTTCCTGAAGAGCATGCATGAGGTAAGTCAGAGGATCAACTTGCACGCCATGGATTAGTCCGCCGTCAACGATAGCTTGAGGGGGTATCTGTCTACTCAGCTCCTTTGCTGCGCCCTTTAGGACTAGCATCACTGAAGCTGCTTTGCGTGCTGGGTCCATCTCTGACGCGATAGACCACAGCATCACGTCGCGGGTCCATTGACGGAACGGGTAATTCTGCTCTTGCTCGGGGCCCCAGGCAGGTGGTACACGCAAGGCATTTGTGGTTCCAGGGAACATGTGGCACATAATTGCAAGCATGGCAATTCCAAGCAAACATGCTGTGATCAGGGCAGGCCTGGCAAGGAGGAGCTGGGCAACGCTCGGTGGGTTGGCTTCGGATGTGGCTTCTGATGGTTCTGCTGCAACATTACTGGCGATGCACAACATTGCGGCGATGGATGCGCCACAAGCGATAATGCAAGTTGAGAACCAAGCAAATTGAGCAATCAAGGCAAACACTTTCGGCATTGGCACTCTGACTTCAACTTCTGCGCGCGCGTGTGGCGGTGTGTGTGATGTGTGCGCACTAGCCGCGCATGTGCTATGCCTGTGGCAACTTTGCAATGCATCACCCTGTTTCACATAAAGATCTGAAAATCCAATATCGTTTGACGTGTCGGGGATTGGCAATAAATTGTTTCCTGGGGTACCCATGATTTCAGTTCCTACAGATACAGCGGACCTGTCGTCCGCGCCCTCTGGCACTGGCTGAAGCGCTTTGGCCTCGTGAATTTGCGGCGTATTGTCAAAAGCACACTCAGAGTTCAGCTCAGCTTGCAGTACGCTATCTCTTCCACTTGGCAAAACAGAATTGAAAGCACTCCGCGCGTGAGAAAGGAACGCACCACATCCACCAGGCGCGAAAGCCCGGAAGGTAAGAAACGTTTCACATCCACGGGGTACAGCCCCCAACTTCTGAGGAACCAAGTTTGGGATGTAATGTTGCTCATATTCAGCGATCTGGCAAGCTGTCCACATTTGGTCGTCATCATCGTTGTCAATCAGACTGAAGGATTCCAGAATCTTTGCGTCTGAAAAAGATTTACCCATTCTGCTAGCAGGCACTGAGCATCCATCAGGCTGAGAGGTCATTGTCTCGTGCATCTTCTGACTGGGCACTGTGTTGCACCATTCATCCAGGTGAGGGCATTCTGTAGGATCGCGTTCAACAGCTGTGGGCTTGCTACGCGCTGTCTCTGCGCTGCAACTTTCAGCTGGCCCCGGCCATACCCTGCAGAAGCCACGCTCTGTACATGGTCGCTCATGTTGCTGGGAGGCGTCGGCACACAGTTTTGTCTGTTTCTCAAGGTCTGTGCTGTCTGTCCACTGCTTGTCAACAGGTTGTACCTCAAAATCCAAATCACGTCCGGCTGACGCGCTCAACTCGGATCCAGGACTGACCAGGTCAGGAGCGCAGGAAAGCAAGAAGGAATTGTAATGACAAGCTTGTTGTGGAACAGCGTCGATTGGGCTCAATGAAAATCCCGTCAAAATTGATGGTAGGGAGTGCAACATCCATGTCACTAACGCAGTTGTGCGAGAAATGACTGGGTGACTGCACACCTTTCCCCAAACCGTAACGGCCTGAAATCGCCACTTGCGCTTCAATCGACGGGCATCTCGAGATGAGACGACTGTCTCATGAAGCAATGGCCCTGGAGCTTGAAATGCTCCGCTACCAACTTGGGTAGCAACTGACAAAGCGAGAACAACAAAGGTCAACGCAACATGTCTTTTCACCAAAATGGCCATATGTACTAAGTGGTTTCCTCGAGAAACAAGGATCATGGGTACCAAATCAGTATTTTACCTTATATTAACATATAGTCATGATTATTGTATATCTATATAGTCTATATATTTACCAACATCATAGCTATATCTATAGTCCTTCACCCCTACCAAATCAAGCAGGGTCGTTTTTGGTCGCCGGGGAGCCGATGTGGAAGACCTTGGCGCAAATCTCCCCGAGGGTCAGACCTGCCACGGATCAGGGGGGCAGAAATGGGAAGAATGTGTCCTTGTTCGCTCACGGAACTTATATATATATATATAAATGGTATGAGTTGGCCAAGTTGACAGAGGATTTTATTTCACACTGCTCAGACGAAGTAGGGTCTACTTAAGTGGACTTAATGGGATTTACTTGGCTAAGTTGACTCCATGCTACCCTCTGGTAAACAAACAGTTCGCTATTGAAAATGGTCCATAGAAATAGGTGATATACCCAAAAAGTATGGTGATTTTCTATAGCTATAGTTTACCAGGGTATATATATATAAATGGTATGAGAAGATCATAGAAAATTACATCCCTTGAGCTTTAGAATGAAAACTGGAATAAGCTTGAAATGTTGAACGTGTTCTTTTCTACAACTATGTTTTGTTTAAGCCATGTAGTAGACACAGTGATAATCAGATCTTCAAGTTTGCACCAGTGTCCATTTGGGCAGAACAGATTCCCATGCCATGGCCATCTTGGGCCAACTGGGGGAACAAACTGCTAGTGGCCCAAGTTTCTATTCCAGGAGTGCAGCCGCTTTCGATGTTTTCAAAGTGGAACTCTGGGAGATGAAAAGACACAAGTAGAAGGTGAACATGTGGAAAACCTACAGGTGCTCTGACATCATGGACGCCAAGCGGTTGCCTCCTTTTTGTTGAATTGATCCAGTATTACCAAAATAATAGAAGCTCTATGTGTGTCATGCAACAAGTGGATACAAGTGTATCCAACATTTTTGGATGTGCCCGCCAATAAAACATCCCATTCACCAGCCAGGTGTGGTAAACTCCGCCAAAAAAAAAACATCCCAAATACACCAACCGGGATCCCAAATCCCAACAGATCCAGCCCCACGGCATCCCACCGAAGTAGAGCAAGGGGTAAAAGATCCCTCCAACCTCCGTGGGATGCGGGTGAAGCGAAGATGACCAGCAGATACCCTGGGGCCCTGGGGTGAACATACCAAAAGATGTGAACAACTCCCATGGTTAGGAAAATGATGTACATGGGTCTTCCACATTTATGGTAGTCTTCAGAGGGGTAAAGTTGATCATACATAGAAGTTGGGGGAGCCCTTGAGTCAAGCAATGTGGCTATTTTACAAGCAAACCATGGGGATGTAAGAACAGTGAACGGAAAGAAAACTGATAAGAATCAATCATGCGGGAAATCCATCACCATAGACAATCCCTGTACCATCGCTGATTGGCGGTTTATTCTCGGGTTTAAACTACATTACTACCGAAACTACTCAAGCAGTGAAGCGGCCCATCCAGCTGTGAAAGAATCAGTGGCGTCCAATGACAAAACTAGACACAATTTTGAGCCCAGCAAAGCATGGCCGCGTGAGATTGCCAAATCCCCCCCCTATGTTTTCTGAGAAGATCCCATGGTTTCAGGTTCCTGTCGCATCCTGTCGCCCTATATTTACCTGGATCTTCCCATGTCGAATCTTCAATGCAGATTGAGCGGCTAAGCAGAAATCCCTGTTTATGATATGAAGCGATCAAAACTTGCGGAAGTCTCCCATCCAAGCCTTCCAGTTTGAAAGGTCTGTGATATCCCACCATAGATGGTATAATATCAACGGTAATGAAATTCTTTAAGATGGTTCAAATGGTTCTGCTTTTTGTTTCACAGTTTCCAAGTACAACTTCTTTATATTCCAAATTCCAAAAGGTTAAGGTGAAGAATCCATGGCAAAATCACCATATCCCACCATGTATGTTTCGTACTGCCCCTTGGTTTCCCAGCAGTTCCCAGCAGTTTCCAGGTGCCCGGACCAAGCCGCCATGCGCGCAGGCCCAGTACGCCACCACCTTCGCCAGCGCCAGACCTGAGGTCTTTTCCCCCCCGAGAAATCGCATCGTTCAAGGCATCAAAAGCAGATGTGTTTGACCAAAACTTGGGGATTCAACTAATAAGATTTGCGGAGTTACATGGATTTGACCCATCAAATGTGTAATGATTTAAATTTGAATAAACACGAGACAAAAGTGGGAATTAGAGCGGCCGAAACTTGGCATTTAACCTAACCAAACCATGCATTCACAATGTAGGACCAACCCGACTTAATGCTAGCGCAATCCGCACAACCATATCACCCGCACATGGTCCCGTTGGATTTATCATATGTGAATTCCGTGATTTCTGTTGAACAATAGATGTCCATCCTGGTGCCACATTTGGGATCCGAACCAAATATATTAAACATATGGCTATGGGTCAAAATTATGGTATCAAAAATTGTCATTTTTAATGGTAAATTAACATATACCAACCAATTATAGGGTTCATAATTTGAACCATACCCATATTCAAAACAACCTGCTGTGGCCCTGGGAATCTTTCTGCTAGTACAGCCGAGCAAATCCAGGATGTTCTGTTTTTCCACTGCGTCGACTCACCTCATTGGAGGGTTTTTTTTTGTGCCAACTGGCAAGTGAAAAGTGCAGCCCAGATTCCTACAAGACCATGTTAGTTTTTTATCTCTTCCTCGATGTCACATCCATGTGCACTTCAAAATACAGCTGGTTTGGAACGCCTCTAAGTTTTTTTAAATGCCCAAATGCTAAGCGTCAACGACGGACAACGTTGGCCACATGGTCTTGCAGCGGCCGCGTTCCGCACTGGCTGCCAGTTGCAAATTCCCAGCACTCGCTCTGCTGAAATCCGATATATTGAAGAGAAAGCTGACGATCTGCAAAGCCCTCAGGCTTTGATGTTTACATTTCATATGAGTGAACAAATATAGATATACAAAGGATCAAGCAATGATCTAAATTAACATATTTCAGGTTTCCGAAAATGGAGGTTTCCGAAAATGGAAGTGATTGCCCCAAGACCGTGGGTTTCATACTGATCTATGGCCTAATTTTGGATGATTTGGGATACCCCTATGTTAGGAAACCCCCATATGTACATCTTCTGCAGTTAGACTTCAAACCCCATGACATTTCTTGTCTTTTCACGTGTTCACGTCGGATTTCTGCTCGCAGATTCTGTTCCGTCTGGCCACCGCCAGCAGATTTCTTTGACGTCGAAGACTTGGCGTCTTAGTGGCGCTCCTGGCGCAAAATCACGTCGAATTCGCCCGGAGAAGCTGGCCCTTGAAGGGCCATGCTGGAAGGAAACATTGTTGTTTGGGCTGGAAAAATATGGATATTCAAAAATCGTCGTTGCCGCTTGATGGGTTGTAGATTTCATGACGGCTTAGTTTTCATGGACTCATCTATTGATGGGATTATTATAGTAGGTTGTGAACCAACAGAAATGGGGATAAGACCAGCGATCAATGGGAGTTCATTTGGAGTATGGGGCCCAAAGTTGCAGTGCTGGGGGGGCATCATGTTTTCCCCTTTCTTGGGTCTAAGTGGCCCCTCTCAGCCATGTGTTGGTTTCTAGAACTATATAGCTATCATAGACCCTAGTTGACCTATTTATGTTCACCAAATGAGCTGAGCTTGGGGCTCATATTGTGTGTTTTGCTTCCAACTTGAACTCTGACTTCTCCAGTCTTGACCCTGTCGCTACGACACCCTGAAAGGGGCCAAGCAGTGGTCTGATTGCTCAACCCTGGGATGGGGCGGAAATGGCATTTTTGGACTCAGAAAATTGTATTCATAGAGCCACTCTTCCTGGCCGATGGTCCCCCAATCGGCAAATCGGTGAGTTCCGAGTCGTCCAAAGCATTCCTGGAGCGGAATGGGCGGTGACAACATCTGGATGGGACGATTTTGCATGACATATCCAACAAACAGTTGTTCGTTTTTGTTGACTTGCGACTAGCAGAAAATATGACCAACAATGATTGGAACTCCAGATCCTTCCAGGTGACCTAGGAGTTGAACCAATTTTGCAGGTTTGCGGCCCATTGCAAGCACCAGCAAGGTAAGAAGGTTTAGCACTATCCCAGAATACAATCCATCATGGTCATACAACCAGTGATTTTGCGGAAGCGACTGCCACAGAGATACAACTCAAATTGGGTAAAATTATGTGAACAGAAACACTGTCCAAACGTCGAAAAAAATACAGAACTGTGGATACAAGATCAGGTCCTGAGATTCTTCCCAAATACTGTACTTGGTACTTGCTACAAGTACTTGGTACGTCGTCATCAACGAATGGTGGGTAAAGGTTGGTAAAGCAAGCACCAGCCTTTACGACAAATGAAGGCATCCCAACAACCTGCCTATCTGGGTTTGTCTGAAAATGTGGGATACCTCGAATGGCCTGGTTTATAAGAAAAATGATGACACAAACCCATATTAGAACGTCATTGCTATACCTATGCCCATGAATGTTGTTGCAAATTTGTTGCAACTCCCGGGTCTTCCACAACATGCCAAAACCATCCGAATCCAAATGTAAAATATTGTTTTATATTACTATAATTACCGATATGATGGTTTTAGATGGTTTTAGGAAAAATCAATATCTACAATGTTCTCTATCTGCGTGTTCTGAAAAACTTACTTGGTATAGGTATCTATACCTATCCGTACAGGTACCATAAAACATCGTCAACCTGGTTATAAACCAACTTAGCCATTGTTTGGCGGCCAAGTATCGATATATTGCTATCTTGCCCATAACTATCCATGGCTATTAACCTTTTTCTTCGCCACGAGTCAAGTCGTAAATAAATCGTTTCGCATAGGCCATGATTTCGTTGGTGGCTTCCGGGTGCACCAAGGTCAGGTTCAAGAACTCCTCCTGCGAGGCCGCGTCCCAACGTAGGTCTTCTACACCAGGAGTATCTACATATATCCAGTGTTTTTATGTATATATGTATGTACTAGAGATATACACAATATCATATTTAATATATCATATATCAAAAATCTGATTGTACTGATGTTCGGCGTCTATATATCCAAAAACAACGTGTTTCCATGTGTTTCCCAATGACTTCATGATCATCAAGAAGTACGAATTTACTTTATTGGCTTGAACAAATTGAAAACAGACCCATGTTTTGCTTTGTACAAACACATCATGGGTTCTTCTACAATAGGGTACCCCAAAAAAACTCAAAAACTCCTACGTTTTCAAGCCTCATGGACTCATGGTTGCAGAATGACATAAAGTGAGACTAATCACCCCATATTATATTGAGGTACCGAACCAAGAATTGTATGCGTGGTCAGTTAGATCCCATTCTACATCGCCATCAATCATGGTTTTTTTTTTCCCATCAATTGTATATCCCAATAATACCAGCATGTTTTATTACATTACCCCACCCATTTGGATCCATTTGGCCTTATATCTATCTTCCATTCCATTGCATGATCCCATAGCCGCGGCGGGTTCATTGGTGGTGACAAGGTGGTGCCCCCCAGTTTTTAGTTGGGTTTTGTCCATGAGAAACATAGAGAAAGCTTAGTTATATAAACCAGTGATTTCCACCAACTTGACTAAGTGGGGGGGGCACCACATTGTATATGGATGTATACTTATCCATGTGCTGCCTATCAACATCAAAACATACGAGTATCAAACCATCCATGGTTAGATCAAGGCCAAAGGATGCCAAAGGCCGGTCCTGCTGCAAGCAAAGCAGGGTCGTGCCCGAGCCTGCTTGTGCCTTGCCCATGTAGTGCCATGGGGTCCAAAGACACGCTTCGCAGAGCCAGTTCCGGCCTTACGCATTGTGGTTTTTTTCAACGTGTTGGTTAAAAAACATGGTGGTTGGGGTGCTTTTGGAACAGGATTTGCGGGATCAAAGGGTTTTTGTCAAGGGATTTCATGGAGTTTAGAGGGGTCCAGAACTTTTTCAGCAACAAAAATAGGGGATTTGTAGCTTGAGAACCAGAAATTGCCATGTCACAACTGGCTTCACTCAGCTCTTGCCGCAGCACCGCTTCCTCCGGCAGCACCGCACCGACGCTTCCGCCGCCGGAGAGGGCGAAGTCGCAGGCGCTCAAGGCGCCAGTCTCGTAGAAGACCTAGCGATGGAAAATGATGGAAACATGAGGGACAATCCATGGAAAATATGATAAATAAATGTATATATATATATACATAAATTGTAGACTAGATATGATATATTCTGATTTAGAGATACCTATTTGGAGTCATAGGTGTGCACGTACATTGTACATGTATATATATATATATATATACATTATGTATGTAATGTATGATATACATATTATAGATAGATAGAGCATTGCAATATACAGTAGATGTATAGTTAATTAAGCGTATGTATGATGCGTATAGACGTACATTGCTTCTTCTAAATTAATATACGGTTCCATGTTGGCTCAACACAGTTGCTGAATCGCCATTCACTCATAATCGTGGTTACAACCAATCATACAAAATCATGATACTCTTTTGCATGTTTCACCAAAATCGATGTGGTTTAGATGGCCCATTCACTTTCATGATTTTCTTGTTAAAAGTCAGAAAGTGGTGATTCTTTGATGACAAAATGATCATCCCAATGAGACGATATGGAGCAAGTTTGGAGTACAAAAATGTGGAGAGAACTGCCAACAGTTATGGGTTTAAGAGAAAATCTAGTGATTTTGCACCCCAAACTTAAAGGGTCTTCCCGTCGAATTTTCCTTATGTAGACCGTCATTCGGGAATGTCGTGGTAAGTTAACAACCACGAAAAGGATGAAAGTGGAAACATGGGGGTATAAGCAAAACAAGGATATGACATGATATGACTATCAATCACAGGGAACTCTAAGAAGACCGATCCCGCCTGAAATAGTAACGAAATTCTTTTTGGGGGGGCCCTCATCTTTGGGGGCCCTATTGACTTCAAGTATTCCCCAAAGATCTCTTTTTTTTTCCAAACGTGGCTCCAGACATTGGGTGCAGTCACACTGAATCCGGGATGGGATGATGGGATGCCGAAAATCCACCTGGCCACGACCGATGAAGAGCATGCCCTGGCATTTCTGCCCCGTGTTGAAGAGGGTTTCATGTGGAGCCACGTTCCAATCCAGCAAGCATTGGGCACAAAAATCCTCGATTTTTTGCGCAAATGAATCAGGATCCACGGAGGAAAGGACTGAACATGACTGAAGATGACTGTGGGTGTCTGAAAATGATGCATAATTACTCCGGAACTGGCAATCGAACGAAAAACATGTTGATAAGACATTGGATTTGGAGTATCCTGTTTGTGAACACCGATGTGAAGCCACTCCAAATACGCGTTCTGCTGTTCTTTCATGTCCCAACAAAAAAGCAGCTCACATTTTGACTTGCTGACTACTTCTTCACCTAACTGCCACTAGCAGGTCTGGCAAAAAGTATAAAAACGCCCAGCATCGTATTGAAAAGCTGTGAACAAGCTCAGGGTATCGAACAAGCCGTGCTTCTTCACGATAGGACTCAAAGCTTCACGATAAAGCTCCCGGAACAAGAAACTTGGCAGCACCACCTGAGCGATTTTTTGGTTGAGAATGGGCTTCCCAAAGTGGAATACACTCATCCGGAGTAAAGCAGTTCCAACCCTATGGAACGAAGAGTAGTTTATGCCTATGTCGATCTATCTATACAATGGTTCTTTAATCCAGAAATATATTATCAAATTTCATTAAATTTCAATAGTGTCAATATATAGACCAATCATAGAACGGTTTATACAGAATATACATAAATGTTTAATTATTAAATGTTGGTATATATACCAGCAAACAACAGAGTCAGTGACACCAGGGCCAAGATTTTGCCCAAGCCTCGAACTTCACTAGCCACCATAGGGGATAGGAGCAAGACTTATCGGGGATGTAATCAACAAATACAACCATTTCCACAGAAAAACAACACTTTACTCCAAAGACCACTGGAATTTCAAATGAAATATCCGACCACTGTCAGTATCAATCATAGTATCCCAGCGGAAATTTCATGTCCGTTGTTTCGGGCCAAACATCAACCCGCTGACCGATATACCAGTTTCCCAAAACCGCTCATGTGGATTGTTTCGCCTGGGTTGCTTAAGAATTTGGTCTCCTGGATTCCAATGATTCCATATCTATGTAACACCATTCAGCAGAACCGCTACGAAGCAAGTAAAAGTGACAGATCCTGAGTCGATTTTTTTCATCCTAAGGATGATTTAGCCAGATGACCTTTTTGTGAAAAACAAATTGCTATTTTTTGGGCTATGTAGTATGGGTATGGTTAAATGGACTCAGTCCGTGGTACTTTTGCTGCACTTATCAAGGGAAAAGAATTCAGAACGTTGGGTGAACAACATCCCAAAGACCTCATCAGCAAGGTTCTACAAATCCAGTCCGAAGCAACCGCCCTGCAGGACCCTAACCCGCTGGCCAGAAAGTCTGCCTAACTCAAATCCATTCAGTTCACTAGCTCTAGCAGTTTCCCATAGGGACAATGTTTCATCATCCAATCCCTCCGGCGGCAAGGGGCCAACATCTCCTTTTTGCATGGTGGTTGGATGGCCGACGATGGCGACCGGTTCCTCTGCAAGTAGTCTTGCAGCTGTTTTTCCAGATCGTGGGAGACTGGGTAGGTCACCAAAAAGTCTGCCAGCTGACACTCAGCCTCAGCGGTAGGTGCAGTTTTCTGAAATAAGATGGGTATACGATTTGAACTCGTGTGAACTACCCCCAAACCTAGGATTGAAATGTTCGTTTTAGGTGTTCTCCTAAGGTGTTTTAGATGTATTCCACACCTGGATCCAGTATGATGAAATGGGATTTTCAACCCTATCTTTGTTGGATAGAATATGAACATTTCAAAAGAAACACTCAGGTAGGAATATCTTTGAAAAACCCATCTTCTCAGGATGATTATACACTCAGGTAATCAAACGTGGCAATGGAAAATCACCCATTGATGGTTGCTTTTCCCAGCTAGAAACATATGAAAACATATAAAAACCTCCATTAGTAGGGGATTTCCAACTGCAATGTTTGATTGCCGGAGTGTATGTATATACCCTGTATATATGTATATACAGGTATAATCCCTACAACTATGGTTCTATACCAATTTTATAGCTCCAACTGAACCAGACCAGCCAGGTGGCCTTGTCGACTCAAAAAGACGGTGGATCGTTGATGTAAAACACAGCATGTAACAGCGAAAACGATATCAGATATGGATTCCACGGATATCAACTGAGGATAAGTGAGGAATATAAATTGACATGGATTGAAGTACGTGATAATAGAAAAAAAATGCGATATAAGCCTGAATACCGGGTCTTTGCTTTCACCTCTGTCAACTTAGAAGCAAATTTAGGTAATCTTACAAACTGGGGCACCACCTTTTTGTTGTCTTTTGGGGGCCTCGGCCCAGCCTTCACCCGCGGCCCGTTTTTGGACACCCAGCGACTTCGCTGTGCAGTCGCTTGATCCGTCGGATGTCCGAGATGTCGTTGGTGACGATGGAGGTGAAAATGGCGCCACAGAGCATTCCCAGGGCGGTGGCCAACAGCGCGAGGCCACGTTCCTCACTGAATCAACTGTGCTTGTCATTCAAAATTGCTATATTATATGGTTTGGATTGTTTTGGATTATTATCGACATTCATAATTATGTGTTTGTTATAATTGAAAATACCATGAGTAGCAGTATGATAATTGTTTTTGTACGTTTTTGTTGTTCGTGTTACTATTATCATTATGTTTGTTCTTGCTATTGTTATTGCATGTTATTGCTAAGGAACACATGTTCAAGAAATAATTTGAATATCAGAATCATTGTACATAAATCTACGTTCTTGCTTTATGACTACCTGATCAAATATTCCAAATTTGGCTACTGTACCTCATAGAAAATGGGATGTGTTGTCAAAGAATTACCACACTGTGTGATTCCCCTGGCCCAACAAATGTTGAAGCACCCCGTGTTGGGATCCTTTCCACGAAGCGTGTTGGAAGCGACCATGAGTTCCTGGGGATCCCCCCGCTTTTGAAGCTTCCTGCAATGGAAATGCTATTGATCAAACCTACGTTCGCTGGTGCCCCCAGTGATGTTTGTTGCTCCAGGTTTATAAACCATTGCAACTAGTTCTATATATATATATATATGCAGTATAAGATACACTATAAACCCAACAGTGAAACTGGAGTTATGTTTACCAACTCAGCGATTTAGCTCACTGGGGCACCACCGAATGTACTGTGTTTGGAAAAAGCAACCAAAAGGATACAATACAGACTATGCTGCCAGCCCAGGATTCATTGCGCGACCGACGCGCAGTGTGTCCAATCAAATATAGTGGATACAATTTGGTACTACAACACCCACACCTCGAATGTGTTGCCACTCGTATAGAATATAACCATGAGTTGAGGTGCTTTGGAGGAATAACAACCATCATGTCCACCATGGTGACAATAATATTGTCCCAGGCCTGTTGCTTCGCCCTCCGCTTTGGTGTCAAATTCCACTAGTTCTGGCCTGTCCTGTTTCTCCCAGTCTTCAGAGCAAGTTGGGGTTTGTAGGTCCAATCACCAACATGATACCAAGTTTAAAATCATACTAAATACAGGTCCGCCCTTTAGCACCCCCCAATTTTACAACATATTTTTCCAGTCGAGTCGCCACTTGGGTATCCAGCAGGAGATTCTCCGTGGTGCGACTCGGCGGTAGACGCGACAGCGACCATTCCAAGGTCATGCGATATTGTTCCGGGAAGGGAATGGAGGTGAAGATCTCTTGCCTTGGAGTGATGACAACGGATTGGTTGGGCCATGGCCCTCTGATAGGTCTGATAGGTCTGATAGGTCTGATAGGTTGGGTATTGGGGCCTTACATTTTGAGCCGCGGCCATGTATACATATAACTACATATATATGTATATGCATTAAACACCAAAAAACATCATTATCAATCTGCAAGTTTAAATGCGAAATCATCTCTTTATTCTGACGGTGTATGGTATCGCATGTGGATGTCCATCTTCTGAGATCCGGCAAGCTCGGAGAAATTCGGTGACTTTTTTCTGGTTAGCACCTTCTGGTAATTTAACTGAGCTATGGAAAATCACCATTTTTAACAGGCAAATCCACTATAAATGTCCATTTTCAATAGCTATGTTAGTTTACCAGAGGGTATCTCCCGCTACATCATCTATAGATGGTCCGTTTTCCAGCTCGCAAGCTGTGAATTTACTGGTCTCCTGCGCGACCGCATCCGAGGTGCGTGACCCAACCACCAGGGAGGCGACCCACGCCGAACCACAAGCAGGTCAGCAGATGTAGGGAACACAAGAGGCCCATGACCGTCACGAAGGCATTGCACACCGCCTGGGGATCCGGGCGACCCAACGGCGCTCCGCGAACCGAAGGTGGTCGACCTATCTTCACCGCTATTGTTTTTTGGTTCAGACGCAGTCTCAATGAAAACTATAATTCTGTATATTGAAAATATGATGAATGAAAAGGAACGATCTTTTCCAGATGTTCCCATCCATAAATTGTTTTCCAAGGTATTTCATCATTTTTTGCAACATCCCCAAAACCCCCCAACCCTTTCCCCGTTCCCTGCACCGTCCTCATTCTCTTTCAAAAACTAGAAGTATACATTTACATGCATTTACAATATAATTATATCATCTTTGAACAAATCCCATTTTTGCCATCC
The DNA here is from genome assembly GCA_003297045.1 of Symbiodinium sp. clade C Y103. Classification (NCBI taxonomy): domain Eukaryota; class Dinophyceae; order Suessiales; family Symbiodiniaceae; genus Cladocopium; species Cladocopium sp. clade C. The sequence goes on along the minus strand of BGPT01000627.1, from coordinate 61,794 downwards.
CCTTAACCGCCCGCCCATCCCACCCATCCAGGAATGTGATAGTATATATCTCTCTATGTTATCTTCGAGAAGCAAAGGAAACATATCCTATATTATGTATATATATATATGTATATATAATTATGCATATATATATATACATAGTAACCCTCAAAAAGATGGAAAAACTAAACTTCCACTAAAAACAGTGATCAATTGAACAATTGTTTGGCATCTTTTGTGGAGCATACTACATTAATATACATCAATATATTACTATATCCACACATCATATTATACCAACAAAAACACCACATGTTTCATCATGTTTTTTCCATTTCTTTCCCAGATCCCCAACCCACCCAACCCCCCAACCCCCCAACCGCCCCACACCACACCGCCTTGGTCTCACGGCTCTTGTGCCGCAGCCAGTTGTGCACCGCGATGGCGAAGCTTGCGCCGTAGAGCCCCGGCAGCTCGGGCAGACGCAGCAGCTGTAGCAATTTCCAGGCGGAAGGCAAGTCCTGGGATGGGGCAGGATCTATGGGAATATATATACATATGTATATATTTTTTTATATATTTAAGATGTATGACATATATAGATATATGATGATATATGTAACATATGTAGATGTGTATATATATATATATGTATATCATGTATATATATACATATGTATATACACATAAGATCATATATGTAACATGTATGTATGCGTGTGTGTTTTCTTCGATTGACTTGCTACTTGTTAATGGTGTACGGTCTATTTAAGCCTAAGCCTTTCTAGTCCTAAGTTGTAGAAATATGGTCATGAAGTGGGTTGATTGTGTGATACTACTGACTACTGCAAGCCATGTTGCTGGAGTGTAAGATATCCCAGTTGCAGATGTGTAGGGGCCCAAAAGAAAAATGATTTCAGGTGGTTGAGCCACGCAAACTGAACATATGAAAGTCAATGTCACTTGGAAGTTCATAGACTTGGACTTTTTGGAAACAAAAATTGCTTGTATGAACGAAGCAACCAACCATGAAAGCATCAAGTGAATCCAAGGCGTGTTCTGCACTGGACCGGTTGCCACCTAGCAAGATCTCCTCCCAACCGACAAAACAATCCGCTTTCTGTCCTCCCATCTGCTCTGCAACAGGAAAACCAGGAGCATCAAGTTCCAAAGACCGCGCAACAGGGCCTTCAAGTTGGGTCGTAGTTGCAGAAACAGATTCGTGGTCCAAAAGAACATGGCAATCCTCGTGGTGGCTCGGCCAATTCGCTGTTCCCCCATCTCCACAACTCCCATGAAAGCAGTTGCAGGTAGGAACCCATAAAGCACCCCCTAATCATTTCTGATCCATGATTTACCATCCGAAACCAACTCATATATCACCTATACCCTCAGAAGCATCCAAGATCAAGCCTAGCTGGTTTGCTGTGACCCGTAGTCTGGCCTAGTCCCAGCCCCTGGACCTCATATGGAGACAGTTCGAGCAGAATGAATAAAGTATATAATCAGGTTAGGTCAGATGTACCTCTGTATATGTATATCGATATTTATGTATGTATGGTATGGTATATGGTATATGGTATGGTGTGGTACATGCCATGTGTATGCATAGACCTACCGTATGCTATGTATCTCCTTTGGATTTCCACGTCACCAAGACTCAGATCCATCATCCAGCTTGAAGACCTGCGTTCTTCAGTGGTGGCTAAGTGGAGAACCCTTCTGGCATTAGGCAAACCCCCAGATAGAACAGGTGGAAACCTCGAAAAATATGGAGGAAACGTCATCCATGAGATCCTGGAAAATCGTCTTATACCTTTTTTGGGACCCATATCTAGGAAGGAAATTGGAATCAGTGGATCATAGGATAGGATTTTTTAATACCATATCCACTAACCATCAGAATTAGGTTTCCTTGACATTAAAATTCATCACATAGGATAGAAGTTCATAGAAATTACATGAAATTCCACAAAATAGTATATATTATGACTCAATACGGTTTGACAGCCATCATCAACTAAATACGCGGGAAGCTGCCACCAACATACATGGGGATGGGCAACGACAAAAAACGTCCAAACAAAGCTGTCATTGAGCTTCCAGCAAATCAACATGTAGGATAAGTGGAGAAAAATTGACATTGTAAACACTCCAGTAACAAGAATGGAACAAGTATATCAGTATATCCCTTTACCTCATGGACATCTAGCACGGATTGTGGGAAATCCCAGTGTTCCATAGGAATCCATCGACATTCACGGGTAATTGTCCCGCCAGCAGTTGTTTTTTGTTCGCTAGACTTATGTATAATCAAAGTTTACGATTAAGAAATGTAATCGTTCTACATGAGATTTCTCAGAGATGACTGTGCCGCATGCCGCCAAAGAGTATCACCCTATGCTCCAAAGTAGCACCTAAGACTGACATGACCAGTCGAAGGATTATGTTCCGCTTGGTATTCCAACATGGCTGGAGTTTCGTATGGAAGAAATGGTGACTTTCCAGGCACAGGTTGACAGGTTGCAATTCGTTGCATCCACAGGATCATGGGTTTGGCTCCAGTCTCAGGCTGTTCCCCCCGTTTCTTACGGAGCAGCACCACTCTGAGCGGATGCTTGGGATGCACCAACAAAAAACCCTGCTGGAATGGCCAGTGAAACCACGGGCCTGACGAAGGCGACCTCCAGTGGAATGGAAAAGGTGTCGTAGAGGATCAGCAACATCGCCAGGCCGCACCAGAGGCGCTGCCAGAGCTTCCTCCGCGGATCCCATGACTGGGATATTAGGGGTTAGATGGCTTGTGAACTAGGGAATAATCTAGTATATAGCCTCTGGTAAACTAACATAACTATGAAAAATTACCATTTTCTATGGGAAAATCCACTATTTCTATGGCCATTTTTCATAGCTATGTTTGTTTACCACAGGGTAGGGGACTCTAGATAATTATCAATGGCACAATCTAAATGGAATAATTACTTGGATAATCCTGATTATAAATGGGATCATCTACTGAATGGGGACTTAGTAAACAGGGTTGCTAACTACTTACGAATTGCGATTTGTTGTTGTGGGCTGTCTGAAAATATGCATCTTTCTAGGGAAAATGTGGTGAGTTTACCACCGAGATCTGGGTGTGTTGGGGTTTCACTAAATGTCAAGACCTATAAACCAGGGTGAAGTATAGGCCACTTGCTGACTGGGGTGAACACCCAAGTCCGGGTCGGTTCTGAGGTATGAGCTCAGAATCACATCTACTGTTGCTGGTGGGCTAGTGGTCTGGTGCCCCAAAACTTGGATTAAAATTAGCCATGCCGCGAGGGGCATGCCCATTTGGTCACTCTTTGGAATTTGACATGGTGAACGGGCAGCTGGCATACCTATGTCATGCACGAGGTTCCGCATCAACTTTTTCGATCCATCCCAAAATCTTGCACCTCCCTTTGGGGTTGGGTCAAAATCTCATACTGGATTTTCAGCCACAAATTCAATGAAATGGTCCTTATTGGAACTAATCAGAATGTGTTTTTCCATGTTTTTTCTTTGAGGGAGTTCCCATTCTCATGTGTGATTGCCCAAATAGCTTGTCATTATATTCTCTGTACTAAGGGTTTTGGGTGCCCAATGGCTTGAACCATACCAATCTATAGACTCCGGTATTTGGCCGGTTGCCTCTACCATTTGACAGATACATCTTCACTTCGCTTGTTGCAAATCCTCCATGGATAGTTGGAGTGAAACCCTCCCATTTTTGACTGGTGAAATCCGTTCTTTGCTAAACATTCCTCCAAATTGTTGGTTCTTACAATCCCAACATGTCTTAAGGTTTACATTATATTACATCCCAAATCATCCCAATTTTTCGTTGTTGTCTACCGGTTCACCTGCCACTAAACTTCACCCAGCGTCCCTCGTTTGATGGGCTGGCTCTGAACCATTGAGAGGGGTATGGTCGACTGAGCCGTGCGACGTGAATTTCCTCAGGTCAAAGAGAGGGCAAGCAGGGATGGGGCGCCTTAAAAAATGGGTGATACCAGCATGAAACCATGATCAAACCATAGATAAAATGGAAATGCAAAGGAAAGAAACATGATTGGACCATCATGAAACCATAATCTATATGACAATGAGGCAACCACCGGTCAGAAGAATAGGGCGAATACTCTGCACGAACAGCCACTCTCTTGTCTCTTGTCCAAAGGTTGGTTTTCTGACCCTTGGCATCTGACCCACTGCCAGGCGAAAAGGTCTCTCCTTTTTAAAAGCCTCTGGTAATCAAACATGGCAGGCTGGAAAATGGCTAAACCAGTTCAAGGATTTTCCCACGTACAGATGCCCATTTGATTTGTGGATTTCCCAGTGCCATGTTTGAGTACAGGAGGCTAGTTAAATCCTTAGCTTCGATGAATCTTGATTCATAGTTCCCAGCACAATTGCTTTCTCCTAACATGACACACTCCCCAGAAACCATGCTTTAGTAGGGGTCACATCACATATTTGGAACCCGGCTATATTGGGGTGTTTCGTGTTTTACTACCATGTTTGGGTTTGGTATGAAAACAGGATACCCCAATTCCATCTACGGGTAGTCATCATGACCCCTATTTCAATGGCCATTTGGATTGTTTACTCCATTTTCAGACACATCCAGCTATCATATTGAGCTGGTTCTATAGTTGTATCCACTGTAACACATGTATACTGCATATATATATATATATATTGTACATATATATATATATATGTATCCATCATATGAAGTTGGGGATGTGCCATTAGATTTCATGCCCATTCTATGCAGTACCCCATTTCCAGACAGATCCTAATATCATATCAAGTTGGTGAGTTCAATTGAATTTCCCAATCATTTCCCATGATACCCCCATTTATAGATTATTTTCCAATTACCCGTCGGCAATCAAACGTAGCAATTGGAACCAAATGGAGCTTTCTAGCTGCAAAAAATCCACTATAAATGGGAGAGTTTCCACTGCCACGCTTGATTGCCGGAGGGCGTATGGTTTTGTATTGGGATGTAATGGGAAAATCATCTATAATAAAAGGATATAGTGACAGTGGGATTTAAAAAGGGATTTTATCAGGAATTTAATAGGAATTTAATGGGAATTATATAACATGTATAAACCTCATTATCTGATAAGACCTCCCACAACTCTCAGGTCCCATGCCAGGCAACTCTGAGACCCGCCTCCCAGATCACGCCAACCCACCTGTGAAGTTCATGAGAGCGGGAGAGATGTCCATGTCTCAGTGAGTTTTAGTGGTCTTAATGGTTGAACATGTCCATGATGTTTCTTCAATGAGTCAAAAATAACTGTGCCTTATCGTTTAAGTATGACAAAGTGATAAACCGGCTAATGTCTAAGTGGCTAGGTTTTGCAAAAGTGCTGATTTCACCAAGAAACAGTGGGCTGCGAGCATAAAACATGAACATTTGGGGCAGAGCATGGATTTAACAGGCAAAAGGTGGATTTATTGATGGGAATGGAAATAGGAATATAACCAGATAAATTCCAACAGTAAATAAACCACATCATGTGGAAAACCACCATATGGGTAGTTTCCAAAGTGAGGGGGCACCCTAAACCCAGTGGCTCACATGTACTCAGTCAAAAATGTGGATGATTTGAACGGCCAAAACCTGGGATACACCGCTGATATCCCGTAGGTACTTGAGTATAAAATGTGCATGTTCATCTGGTGATAGACAACAAAACACGTACCCATATCTGGGATGTACACTGTGATTCTAGTCATGAGAAAGGCAACCAAGGGTGACATCTCCACGTTAGCTTTTTCTATCTTTTTCCAAATAATGATGAACAAACTGGATACAGTACGTGTCTTCAACGAAGAGGCATGATGCCTCATGCATCTTTGAAAACCTTGTACAATGTGTGGTAATTCAACCTGCAGATGGCAAATCATCCCTTCTCACCCAAATTCATGGGCATAAACCCATCAAAGGACTGGAGATTTGGCCATCAAATTTGCCAAAATCTGAGGTCACGATTTAAGTCCAGTGCTTACGAATTGTCAAAGGGACAGCTCCACAATTGGAGAAGATCTGGCCATGGCTCAAAATCCATCACACCTCCAGGTGAACATCAAAATAAGATGTTCATCCCCCAAAAAATGATGAAACATTGTAGGTCAACAACGCCATCCTAGCTCCAACCTAATTGCGTTCTCCCATCAAAAATACCCAGAATTCAGCAGTTGTTGATATTATATCCGAATTATAAACCATGTTTGATGGTTTTTTCGAACGATCTTCTCACCGAGTGACGTGGAGCTGAAACTTTTGACTCGACTTTTTGCTGAAGGATGAAGCTTTCGAAATCACATCGACGTCGAGGTCGCAGTTTGGTCCAACGAACTTGGGAGTTGCCTCAGGTTGGTCCAAAAGGACGGGTTTTTTGCTGGAAGACCATGGTTGCTTATCATGGTTACCCTCTGGTAAACTAACAGTTTGCTATGGGAAATCACCATTTTTAATGGGAAGATCAGCTATTTCTATGGCCATTTTTAATAGCTATGTTGAATTACCAGAGATCAAACATGGAGGTTTCCCTATACGTACACCAAGTCTTGAGTCAAACATCTTGAGTCTGGGGTTCATGGAAAGCTTTTACATCTATGGGTCCATGGGTGTAGAAACTAATATATAGATCTAGACCTGAATCAATTCTACGCGGATGACTCCAGACTTCCGCTGGCCAGAAAGGAAAAGACATCCATTTGGTTTGCGGAATATTCCATGGACTGCCATGGACTTGAAAAATAAAAACAACAAATGTGAAAATAGATTTGATCAACCAAAAACTAAACAAATTGAGCACGCCTTGACTATCCTTGACCCACAAATCAGGCGCAGTTGCTGTGCCCTTTGGACCCGGCACCACCGCCGTCATCGACACCGGAACATCACAGGCATCTTGAGCGTCCTTATGCGGTTTCTCCAACGAGGTCTCATCGGTGAAGTCATCGTCCTGCCAACGGTGTGATACCCTGCGGCAATCAAACATGGAGGGCACCATTGGAACATCATCAAAATGGTAGCTCCACTGGAAATTACATGGATATTATGAGTACCATCTTGATCATTAGAGTTCCATTATTAATATCCATTAATGGTAAACATACCTCTGGGATCTTAATGGATATCGTATGATAATATGAGTTACCCTCCTGTAATCAGCTCCATGGCTGGTAAATCCCATTTTTTCATGGAGTAGATAGGAAAAGATGGTAAAATCATCCAACGATGGCTAGGGGATTTTCCGGCCCATGGAGCATAAATATCCAGATCGTACTCCAAATTGGGAGACAACAATCAAACAAATACCGACATTGGTAAAAATACCTATGCCTCAAGGGATTTCACCAACAAAGAGATAGGGACATCAGTGTGGTAGAGACATAAATTGTTGGATAAAACCAAAACACATATGTCTATTTTCTTTTTATCACCTTGTTAAGGCGACAGCTCAGTGTTCGAGAACTGTGCTCATCTGGACGTTCAGCCATTCAACTGGGACATTCTAGAAGTAAACCCAGGAGCCAGTCATGTTGACTGACAACTTCCCATTTAATGGTCATGAACAACCCATTTTCCGTATCCCAACTTCTTTCTGACAGAATCAAACAAACTTCCACATCAAGAAACTAGCCATTGTTGGGGCCATCATTCAAAATGAGGTTGTTGTGTGATCCATAGGCATATCACCTATTTTGATTGTTCAATCCACATGCTTCATGGTGAAATCATGATACATCCACATTTTCCACCGTGAATTTACCTAGATCCCATAGAATTTGGTGTTTCAAGAGAACCCAGGCTTTTCCACCTTGTGCTCCAGGGGCACAATCTGTTCATCCATAACCACGGCTGCTTCCTGCTGGACATGCCGGTGGTTTCAACATGTTTCAACCAATGCAACCAAAATACACGTTGGATGGATTGGGATTTGACTATTCAACAGTTAAACTGTTAAATTGGGATGTTTGATGGAGATCAAACCAAGCATCACTTTTTGGATATAATGGGGCCCGGGGGATATATGGGGATGGGTCAAAACCTATTATTATCCATTTTAATGGGATGAACATCCATTTACCAGCTATTTTGATGTTCACTAGGTACCAGGGTTTTGACTTCGACCTACAACCAATAGCTTGCGGACTGGAACATCACCATTTTTTCCCAGGCCAATCATCGGGCCATTTCCCATAGCTTTATTGAGTTACCGGAGGTGTTCGTAACCGGGTCGTCGTAACATTTTTGTGCTGATCATCATCCCAGATAGGATGATTTATTGCTTCAAACATATTTGAAACCACCAGCCACGAGGGAAATAGAGGGCAATTGAGATCATGAGATCATTCGAAGGCTGGAAAATCAAATGCAACATGACACCAGGCCACCAGGTGTTTTTTTGGGCCAAATTTCCTCATTTTCAGGAAAGGTGCGAGAAACAAAACTTGTAGAACATATTAGAACATTATTAGAACACCTTTATAAAGGCATTGTATTCAAACCATTTCAAAACGTTGGCGTTTGATATGTGTGAGCAGTGGGAGTCACCGGGCATGGCACCAATCCCATCCAAGCCCCTGGCTTTGCCTTAGGGCGAGGCAGGTTGAAAATCGACCCCATGAATTCAACGTAGAACCCAGACATAGCCGGAAATGCGATCGGGAAATCAACTTTCAGACATTCCCTGTTGGTTTTCAACTGTTGATTTTGTGGATTGTGGATCATCACTTGGCTCCAAACGGCTCAAAGACCAGCGGTGTGATGAGCACAGAAAAAATTACCGGTCCTTCTGGTAGCTTGCTAAAAATTCCAGGATCAACTCTTCGATTTTGGACATTACCAAGGGCAAGCCCGACACCGACTCGGACACCATGGCGCCGAAGCCGCGCCCAGGGGAGGGAAGGCGCGGCGTTCAGGGCAAAAAACGAGCCAACTGCAGCGATGATGATGATGATGATGATGATGATGATGATGATGATGATGATGATGAAGGACTTCCGCACCGAAAGGAATATTCTGAAGTATCATTGGATCGTGTTCCGATGGATATGGCTTTGCGCGACCTGCCTTGCGCTGACGGAGCATGGGATGATCCTTCAACTCGATGATTGGCAACCGGGATCAACCAGGTTATGGGTTATATAACTGGGATATATTGCGATACAACATGTTCACATCTGTTCACATCTGTTCACTATATACCCATTGATTAATTACTACTGTGGCTGCTTTCAATGATAACCCCCCCTGCCAAGTTCCAACATCCAATTTCGGACCGCATATCTTTCCCGGCAGCAGCGGGGAATGGGTCAAACAATGGGGAGGCCAATCAACCAGTTTGGTAGGTCGATGATTCTGACCCATACCCACAATGTGGGGTCCCAGTTCAAAGCTGGCTTGTGTTCACCAATCTATCAAATAAATCAACCACAAATCGCAAACCTAGTGAAATAACGCAACTTTACCTATGTTGGGGCCCCACATTGCACCATTCTTGACGCTTAATATCTGCATGCACTGGCGTTCGGGTTGGTGTTCTACCCAAAAAGAAACTTTGCTAACCACAATTTGTAGTAAGTTCTACTAATTGTAGTTCCAAATGTGAATTATGGCTCACAATCACCCATAGTTACATAGTTGCATATTTCTCCATAATCTTTAGAGGATCCTCCACCAACAAAAAATCCGTGCCAGGGCGCCAAAGAGTTCCGCCACAGTGATCTTATCGGCGTGACTCAGGGAGCGGGTGGGCATCATGCCATCCTTTCCACTGCCACAAGCCAAGGGGAAGAGATAGATGGCCACCTCGATGCATGGAGTGGTTTTTTCGTGGCCAAAAGACACATACAGAGTTGGCATCTTTTTGGGCACCCCATCAAAAAGGATAGAAGTTGGTGAAATCATAGGAAACGAGTGATAAATTACTGTTCTATCTTTTTGGGGATTGCTGTCACTATTACTACTATTAAAACTATTACAGCTCACTTTATCGTTTCCCAATCACATCCCATGTTTTCTTCGGGTCCATGCAAGTGCATTCCAGTCAGATAGTGAAGTGGGCAATCATCATCTTGTAATCTAGTTATACGTGAGGAATGTTTCACATGAGTTCTTAACCACTTGCTCATTGGATAGTAGATCTGTGCTGATCTTAGATAATCTACACTCAATTTAGCTAAGCTACTTTGTAGATAGTCATTCCTTATTCGTTTCCCATGTATGTATATATATATGTCAAAAGATTAAAGGATGCAAGTACCCTTAACCAGCGAGTTTAGCACCATTTTAATGGCATTCAACCCATGTGTTGTTGCTGAAACCACCCTTTTGGTGCTAAAAAAAGCACCATGGTTCATGACATAACCAGGGTCATCATGATCAAACCACTACTTTCAATGCTTGAACCATCTTAAACCATCACTTTTTGAGGGTAAAACCACCACTTCTCATGGCATGGCTATGGCTTTTACCTTGCTTTCTACCCCGCCGTATTTTTCGCGAACTCTCCAAGGCACCCCGGTGATGAGCCCGGCCAGCGAAGCGGTCACGATCTGCGGAGCTCGAGCTGTTTCGATTGATCTTCACGGAATATGACTAGGGACATTGATATAAATGGAATCATTACTTGATTACTATCTTCTATTCAATATTGCTTGATATAACAATGTATATAATGTACTGAAATTATAGATCCATACTGGGATCCATACTGGAATATATATCCCATTATATCCATTATTTCATGGAATACTACTGGGGTAATAATGGGACATTGATACCGATGGAAATCTGGATGGATGCTTATGGATCTTAATCCTAGAAAAATAAATGCCATGCAATGTATATGGATGTTGTCTTTACGGCCGAGAAAAAATGTTCTGTTCGTGTTTCTATATTTTAGTCTTGGTATCTAAGCAACACAAACATACAAACATGTGGAATTCATGGACTTAGCCAATGAATCATGCACACAATGGGGCGGTCAAGCAAATGTGGCCTTAAACCAACCATCATCTAGGGATATAGTGGGATGTAGTGGGATGTGTGCAAGTGATATTATCAAGTTTGTGGGGTCCATTGGCACTGAATCTTTGAGTGTAGACTCTCAACTCAAAGTCTCTCTAGTACAGATGAGCTCTTCTGGGCAGATGAACATCCCAATGTAGTAACAGTATACAATGTTGGTTTAGTCTGATTTTAGAGACATGCTCCAAGGCTATTGGGAATTGGTTCCACTGATTGAGTGGGTTCATATCATGGACTTTAGTCTTTCCCATCCAACCTGGTACTATCATCATCTTAAATTTGATCATCATTTGAGACAGTTTACTCAAAGTCCGTTTAGGTAATCTGAGGCTCTGTCCGTGGCCTTCCCACAGCAATGTTTTTCTTTCCAAAGAAACCCCATCTTTGCTGAAGGTCTGTAAGTGTGCCTCTCATTCAGGCGCGCCAATCATCTTCCCCTACATAATTCGATGTTTGCAATCCACTGACAAATCAGCTTTCAACCCATTTTGGCAGGACAAGCCACGTTCAAATGCAGCGGTGAACATCCCAACATGTGATGCTAATGTGAAATCGGAAATACCTCTAACTTTGTTTTTTGTGAAATCACACATACATACAGAGTGTGCCCCGGGGGGGTTCGAACTGTTCGGTTCGAGTTCGAACTGCGGTTCGGGGACGGAGGTCGGGCGGGGGGGGGGGGGGCGGTTCGGG
>BGPT01000627.1:35666-47806 GCA_003297045.1 Symbiodinium sp. clade C Y103 | reverse complement strand
CCTATTCTATACGCCTACTCCACACCTACTAGTCCACATTTTTCGCTCTTCGCTTTACACTCCGCACTCTGCACCTTTAACTTTACACTTCACACTCCACACTTCACACTTTACTCTTCACACTCCANTTTCGCTCTTCGCTTTACACTCCGCACTCTGCACCTTTAACTTTACACTTCACACTCCACACTTCACACTTTACTCTTCACACTCCAGACTTCACACTGAGCAATCCCCACTTCACACTCTCCACTCCAGACCCCGCGCTTCACGCTCTACGCACTACATTCCGCCATTCAACACTCTTCTTTTACACGTACCCTACACACACTCCACACTGTGCTCTCCATTCCATTCCACACTCCACAACTGTTGAAATATAACTTGTTTTTCGCAAAAATGGTTTACAGTACGTGCTCGCATTCGGGTTTGTTGGTTGGTCTTGTTTTTTTCCCTGGGGGGAGGGGGGAGTTCGAGTTCAGTTCGAGTTCGGGTTCGGGAGGTTGTGCNTACGTGCTCGCATTCGGGTTTGTTGGTTGGTCTTGTTTTTTTCCCTGGGGGGAGGGGGGAGTTCGAGTTCAGTTCGAGTTCGGGTTCGGGAGGTTGTGCCACGGGAACGGGGGGGCAGTTCGACTTCGAGTTCGGGTGCTGGTGCGATGTTTNGTTCGAACTCGTGTTCGAACTCGTGTTCGAACTGGAGTTTCGAACTCGAATCCGAACTGTTCGAACTCGAGTTCAAACTCAAATTCTTCGAGTTCGAGTTTGGGTTCGAAGTGGCTTATTTTTTTTGCCGGGGGGGGGGGCAGTTCGAGTTCAGTTCGCGTGGGGCTCACTATGCATACATACAAACAGCACATGAAAAGGCCTCAAGCTGCCCCAAAATCTGTGACTTGGGAGCCTTAAAAAACTCGTCCCATCTCCAATCGCGCCTGGCGGGTTGGCACACCCAACCGTCGTTCCAAGGGAGAACCCACCAAGGTAAAGATCGCCTGGAGAGGAATCCCCTTCAGTGAAGTTCCTCTGATCCAAAGCTGTCCCAGCAAGAAGCGTAGGGATATGCCACAACTTGTACTGAACAACCCCGAAATAGATGGATAGGGTTAAGATCATCTATATAATTCTATATATATATATATATATTGCATCATTTTACATCATGATATACGATGATACCGTCCTGGAAAAAAAATCTTCTGTCTTTCAAATCTCTTAGAATATGAGAAAATACAACTTGAAGAGACCGTAGATTTTATAGTCGCCGCAAGGCCCATCATTCCGTGGATGGAAATTGACCCCGGATGTACTGTTCCACTGCCTTAAATGGTCGGTGCGTGTCTTTGACTGAACCCCAGCGAAAGTGACGTGCTAGTCAGCTCCCTCCACATATGTTTCATGGATTTCCCAGGTCTCCTACCCTCTGGTGAACCAACATAGCTATTGAAAATGGTCATTTATAGTGGATTTTCCCATTAAAACTGGTGATTTTCCATAGTTATGTTAGTTCACCAGAGGGTATCTCTTCTTGAACTTTCAATGTTTGTTGGTTCTAACTTTCCTATGTTCTGCTGTAGACGCAGGGCCCACGACCAAAAAAAGAAATCAGTCATCTTCACACCCCAAGCCTCAAATCTTTGTGGTGGGGTTGGGGTTACCCACCAACAGGCAAGAAGTTAGTAACAAAAAATCAGCCCCTGTCAGTTTTCAATCCCTCAGCATGTGGTAGAAATGATCCTCCCCATATAGAAAACCATAGTAAACCATACATCCATCCACCGCAATGTGCCGGGGTCCACCGCTTCGGCCACCTTCATCAGCGCTCCAATCAGCAGAAAAATCACCACTGCCACCGCTGCGATGGCACCCAGACCCACACCCGTGAAGACTGAGAGGTTGTCATAGCCCCTGTCCTTGGAGGGTGGTGCGTTTCCGAGCACATCGCATCATCCCTTGCAGTCTTGCGGAAATTTTCCGTTTTTCTATGCAACATGGAGCAGGATTCTCTTGGAAAGGAAAGGTATACAATCACCATCAGGGCCTAGAATACTTAGCAAAACTGGTGACCTGAACCAACTTGGCTAACTGTGGGGCACCCCATTGTACTGTAGTTGGGATTTGAAAAACTGCCCACTTTGGGTGTTGAAATTTGCCCCCAAGTGGTACCGGATGTTGGAGCCAGGCCCGTTTGAGTTCCATGTCTCACCATGCCATCATAAGCTGAGACAAATCGAGGGAATGAACAGATCATACAGATTTCTACATTTTCTATGCGGAGGTCTTGGGTGTATACATGTTTACACATGCGACAAACACGGGCTTTTGCATACAACTATCTATAAGTATACGAGCACACACACATAGTGCAATAGCTTGAATTGTTACAGGCACACATATCCTTTTACGGTCTTTATACATAGTTTACATACGTATATACATAATATACACATCTCTGTTATAGGTATATACATACACATCTCTGCACGTGTATATCATCCCAATCACCATCAGCTAGGCACATACAGAGGTGGAGGGATCTTGTGAGACTTGGTGATGGCATAATTCACAGCATAGGCCACCACGAAAGCAGATACGGCGACCTCGGTGTTGGTACTCAGCTAGGGGCCGAAGCTATCAGGAGTCGACTTCAGGGGTCAACTCGGAAGATGCAAGGTGCGTTTCTTGGAACTAGACATGATCTGCTCATGCTCATTTCTGATATCTTTATATTATATCATATTATATCGTATTGTTTGATTTATATGTACATACGGAATAATCGGAATATCATGAATATCAGTAACAGTATCATTGGCTCGTATACAAAACACTATGACTATGATTTGACCATGTTTGAGCTACATCCGCACTTCGAGCCATCACCAGATTCTCAATCCTCCAAGTGTCACCACACAACCCACCCACGGCATGCGTGCAAAAAATCCGAAGTCCCAATTTCGATTGCATAGCAAATGTCAACTGCAACCTGTTTGTCATCGCACTACCATGAATTGATATCTGATCTGCTGATGCGATACATGGTGAGTGCATCGTGGATCGAACCCCCAAGTTCTCAAAGGAGCCTTGAGGCGGACGTCTAAAGTGAACCGGTTGACATCATAGCTTGGGTATAGAAATTGGGCAGGTTGACATTCTTGAAATTGCACCTTTTCGCTTACAATGTTTATTTGTAAATAGATCTTAGATAAACACACATACGCATATAGATAGATTATTGTCATATACTATAGCTAGTTCGTTTGAAAATCGGGTGCCCAGAAATCCACTGGTTAATCATGATCTTACCAATTCCCATGTTCAAACCATGACGAACCCATATCATTCATAGACTCGCAGGTACAATCCCACTCTGCTGCTCAGTCGCCGGCACCAAATAGAAGAAGACCTTTTTGGGAAGCCGCCTGCCTGCATCGTTTGACATGGCAGATTCACAACAGATCGAATCATGGTGATTTCAATCTACTGCTTATATGACCCATAGAAACGATATGAAACGAAATCTTACCACAAGGACAGACAGATATGGATTTTGGAGAACGTTTATCTGCATACTTGAATGATCAAGGCCACTTCATGGGGTAGACAAACAAAGACGATGATGGGAATTGGTCAAAATCATCAACCCAAGAAGTAGATCCATTGCTACCCCAATTTTTCCCATCAAGAACATCCTATTTGAGGATAGTAGGCCTCTGACAAGCTTGGCCTTGCAATTCACTGGAAGGCAGCGTCCACAGAAGAATTGGTTGAAACTATTCCCCCAGCAAAAAAGACAAAGGCATTGAATGAATCTTCAAATAAGTTGATTGTATCTATGTGCACATAATCCCGATTCTGGTTGGATTCATGTGTAAGTGCCAGCATTGGGTTCAATACTAAAAATGATCAAAACTAATCGTCCTGAAGGTTCAAGTGGATATCATGTATTTGTCGGTCAAAACCCTGTACACCTGTAGATCACATGTAGATCACATCCCCACCATTTTGTCTTGTATGTGGAGATTCACCCAATTTCTTCTTGTTGGCTTTTAGGTCTTAAGCCACATCTAGCCAGATTCCTTGTAGTTGAGACTCTCATACAGTGTAGCTACAACCACGGTGTTTTATACTCAAACCGTCATTTTCGGAACATCAGACTATTGTTGTGAACTCAAACCATGAATTTGGTAGCAAAAACCCGTATTTTAGGTGGTTTTTCTCAGGTTTACAACCTCCATGAAGTTCGATCTGTCTACCCCTACACCCAATGCATCATTGGAAATTACACCAACTTAGCGAACCCCAAATCCGATGCAATCCCATTGGATCACCATGTTTTCTATAGTAAAATACCCAGGTATCGGAGCCTCCACTTGGTTCAGACCGTCACCTCCAACCTCTTCACTGCGCCCGCCCCGGCGCCTGTCATGAACTCCTCCTCGGCAACGCTGCGCTCGGTGCCGGCCGTGGCGATCTCGGAGACCAAAATCACCGAAACCTCGGACAGCCGGACGTTGCACGCAACGCGTCGGGAGATTTCTGCGAACAAGAAGTTGATCAGCAAAAATGAGGTTTAACCAGCAAAAATTGGGATTTACCAGCAAAAATTGTGATTTACCAGTTAACCAGCAAAAATTGCGATTCAAATAACAAAAATAGTGATTTAGCCAGGGTTTTACCAGCAAAAATTAGAATTTTTCAAAAAAACCTATTGAACGTGTGCATTGAATGCGTTACCAATTTCTACCTGGAATACCTGCGTTGGTCCAGAGATGTTCAAACCGATTCGACCAATGGGATCTTGGGGTGCCCTATTTTCAGGCAAGGCCATCTCATCACGAGAGGTACCTTAGAACTGGTTGAGGGAATGTTGATGGGAAATCTTACGGTTGAAGCCCTGTTTTAAACGGTAACATCAAAAAACATGGCTTCCTGTAATCTATGCCTTCAACTAATTCATCAAACAAAATGTGGGATGATAATCATTCAACATTTGTAGATTATATCATCACCAGCAAACAAACATAATATGGGCTGTGGGGTGTTAATGCGCAAAACTTGGAAGAACCAGAGCTAGGGGTTGAATAACCAGGGATGATATGGTCAGTCACAACAAAATGTGGGCCAAAGGGTAGATAATTAATGAGCACGCAATGGGAAGAAGGAGCATCTCTAGAATCCAACTATGAAGAAAGAGTGTCAAGTAGTTCACAAGTAGTTGGAGACCCTCCGACCTTGAATATATATATAGTTGATATGAAATTGCGCGAATTCAGGGTGTTATAACGGCCGTTTTCCTGCCATGTTGCCCACTCTGATGGGACAGAAACATGAGTTCAGAGTGTTTCCCATTGAGGATACCTGCTATGTTACCCACATCACCATCTTTCATCATCTTTCACCGTTTCAAGATTTATCCAATTCTTGTCTCGATACCATGGAAAATCTAGATCTCCTCACGGATAAATCTATTTCCTCCAGTTTGTAGTCCATTTCAGACATATTCAATCTCCTTTGGGAAGGTGCTTTTCCCTTGATTCGAATGAACAAATAATCTTAGATTTCAAGTTACAAAGTCATGCGATCCCCCTTTTCGCTGGGACATCTGGAACACTACCATCTAACAATCATCCCAAATCAGACCATGTACGTATTGAAACCCATGGTTTTTGGGGATCCCCCATGTCAAGAAAACTGCAAAAGATAATGATTTACCTAGGACTCACAGAGGTTTCCCACTTGCCAGGTGGAGTCCTTCCCCATAGTCCTTCCGTCGCAGGCACCACGGGTGCAGGGAAGATGGTACCAAAGGCACCCGCCAGACCGGCCAGGATATAGATCCGCCTGGCAAGCCGCCCAGCAGTGTGACGACTTAGCAGGAGCTGAAGTTGATGTATTGAAAACTACGCAACTTTTATGGTGGTAGATTTGTTGTACTATAGATCATGGGGGAACCTTTTGACCAACTTTTGGCAAACTGGGGGGTTGAAGGTAGGATTTAAGGACTGGTTCTGTTCTCCACTGCAAGTCTACTATGATTCAAATGCTTTGCTACACTGATCCACTTGAATTTCGACTAGAATATCCTCAAATTCAAACACTGAATCTGAAAACTGGCCTTTCCAAGTACGAGATATGTTGAATTTATCTTTGGTATCAGGTGTGTTCAGTTTTCTTGCTTCAACTTCCGCGGGGGTACATGTGGCTAAACTTTACCACCCCTCCAATAAGTGATCCTTCATGGATTCAAAACAATCAACACAAAGAAGTGAAAATTGCTCCTCCCCAGGGTTTGCTGCAGAAAAAAAAAAAAAACATGTGGTGGGGTCAGCTGTCCCCGGGTCAACCCTGCACGCATGTGCAACGACGTGGCGGCCTTCGCTGGTCGGACAAGGTGTCACTTGTTGAGGGCAAGATCCTAGGCTGCTCGGGTGCAGTTCCATTTGACAGATTTGATAGGTGAGTATATAGCTATGAATCAAACATGGCAAGCTGGAAAATCCCTTACGAATAGAGGTTTTTATGAGAAGATCAGCTATAAATATCTATAAATAGTGGATTTTCCATTGCCACGTTTGATTACATTATAGGGTAGTCAAAAAAATAATGGCGAAGTGAACGGGGAGTATGATGATGAACTGCATGATATTTTGGCGTGTTTTGAGACAACGCCCCAAATATTGGACCCCGCAGAAACTTCATGAGAGTTCTGTCCCAAGGGTACAAACATGGTTGTACCATGTTATACCCATTAATCAACTGCACCCACTTTGGCCTCTAATAATTTAATCCCTTTCTTTACTTGTTGGCAATAACAATCGCTAAATTGGTTGATGAAAATCCTATAATTCCCCTATGAAATCCTCATTTTCTCAGAAACAAGTGTAAAAAAACAAGTTGTTTCCCAACATCTTTAGAAGTCCACTCTCCTCAACACCAATTTTCGAACCAAAAAACATGGAATTCTCCCAATTTTGCCTAGAAATCCCCATAAAATGTCCATGAAACCCACCATGAAATCCACTTCGTTCGAGACCTCGACTGCCACCGCGGCGCTTTTCGGCGGCCTTCCACAAGAGGAAGCCCAGCGCCGCGCCCACGGAGCCAAGACCTGCCTGGGAAAAGGCCATCAGTTGTACATTCGATATATGAATGATATACCATCTGGTAAATTAACATAGACCCTGGCAGATAGGGCCTGGAAGATTAGTTTCCTCTGAAAATAGCTATTCTCAGGGTGTATGTTAATTTACCAGAGGGTATGACTGATATATGAATGATACCCTCTCTTTATGACTAACATAGCCATGGAAAATCTCCGAACTAAATGGAGGTTTCTAGCTGGGAAAATCATCCAAAATTAGCCAGCTATTCCATGGCTATGTTAAATAACCAGGGGGTATATGTATTGATAGTTCATGATAGTCAATATATGTTGAGTATAGGGGTTCACAAATAGATGGCACATAGAACCATGACCAAATAGATGGCACACGGACTTATAATATGTTCGAGGTCTCCCCCTGTGTGTGCCATCAATTTGTTCACTGGGAGGTGCCTACTCTTAGTTATGCTGGGGTGTATGCATGTGCCATCTATTTGTGCAGTCTATTTTTTGCGGGGATATAGTGGGGATAGGCTAGCAACAAAACAAGGTAAATAAATGCCCATTCAAAGCTGGCACGTCCCCCCAATAGAAAAGTTCATGCGCACCTGATTGGAGAGCACAACCGGAGGTAACCACCCAAGAAACACTGCAAAAAACAACCCTTTTTGCACAGGGTCGTGGATGGGGATATCTATGTCTACATTACAAGGCACATTGAGAAGCCACAGCCGTGCACAAATAGATGGCACATGCTGGCCAGGCCTTCGCACCCGGCGGGCAATTTGCCTCCAAAGCGCCTGCTTTGGTTTCCTGCGCGCGGTGAAGGACAAGACATCTCGTATACAGCCACAGAGACTTGGAAGGTCTGGAAGTAGGGATACTTTGCATTTAAATGAGGTTACTGGGGCTGGCATGGTGTTAATTATCTGACTTCGGTTTAGAGGATGCTGCTTACNGGAAGGTCTGGAAGTAGGGATACTTTGCATTTAAATGAGGTTACTGGGGCTGGCATGGTGTTAATTATCTGACTTCGGTTTAGAGGATGCTGCTTACATCCACACATGCAGTAACCTCATTTAAATGCAAAGTACCCCTACTTCCAGATCTTCCAGATCTGTGGCTGTATACGAGATGTCTTGTCCTTCACCGCGCGCAGGCAACCAAAGCAGGCGCTTTGGAGGCAAATTGCCCGCCGGGTGCGAAGGCCTGGCCAGCGTGTGCCACCTGTTTGCGCAAATTTTTTTTGCGGGGATATAGCGGGGATTCGCTATAGCAACAAAACACATTAATAAATGCCTATTCAAAGCTGGCACGTCCACCCCGAATAGAACATTTATTGCGCACTTAATCGGAGAGCACAACCGGAGGTAACCACCCAAGAAACACTGCAAAAAACAACCCTTTTTGCACAGGGTCGTGGATGGGGATATCTATGTCTACATTACAAGGNGAGAGCACAACCGGAGGTAACCACCCAAGAAACACTGCAAAAAACAACCCTTTTTGCACAGGGTCGTGGATGGGGATATCTATGTCTACATTACAAGGCGCATTGAGAAGCCACAGCCGTGCACAAATAGATGGCACATGCTGGCCAGGCCTTCGCACCCGGGGGGCAATTTGCCTCCAAAGCGCCTGCTTTGGTTGCCTGCGCTCGGTGAAGGACAAGACATCTCGTATACAGCCACAGATCTGGAAGATCTNGGGCAATTTGCCTCCAAAGCGCCTGCTTTGGTTGCCTGCGCTCGGTGAAGGACAAGACATCTCGTATACAGCCACAGATCTGGAAGATCTGGAAGTATGCATACTTTGCATTTAAATGAGGTTACTAGAGCTGGCATGGTGTTAATTACCTGACTTCGGTTTAGAGGATGCTGCTTACATCCACACATGCAGTAACCTCATTTAAATGCAAAGTGTCCCTTATTTCCAGATCTTCCAAATCTGTGGCTGTATGCGAGATGTTTTGTCCTTCACCGCGCGCAAGCAACCAAAGCAGGCGCTTTGGAGGCAAATTGCCCGCCGGGTGCGAAAACCTGGCCAGCATGTGCCACCTGTTTGCGCAATCTTTTTTTGCGGGGATATAGCGGGGATAGGCTATAGCAACAAAAGCAGGTAAATGAATGCCCATTCAAAGCTGGCACGGTCCCCCCGAATAGAAAATTTCTTGCGCACTTAATATTGGAGAGCACAACGGAGGTAACCACCCAAGAAACACTGCAAAAAACAACCCTTTTTGCACAGGGTCGTGGATGGGGATATCTATGTCTGCATGACAAGGCACATTGAGAAGCCACAGCCGTACACAAATAGATAGCACATGCTGGCCACCTTTGCACCCGGGGGGCAATTTGCCTCCAAAGCGCCTGCTTTGGTTGCCTGCGCTCGGTGAAGGACAAGACATCTCGTATACAGCCACAGATCTGGAAGATCTNGGGCAATTTGCCTCCAAAGCGCCTGCTTTGGTTGCCTGCGCTCGGTGAAGGACAAGACATCTCGTATACAGCCACAGATCTGGAAGATCTGGAAGTATGGATACTTTGCATTTAAATGAGGTTACTGGGGCTGGCATGGTGTTAATTATCTGACTTCGGTTTAGAGGATGCTGCTTACATCCAAACATGCAGTAACCTCATTTAAATGCAAAGTGTCCCTTATTTCCAGATCTTCCAAATCTGTGGCTGTATACGAGATGTTTTGTCCTTCACCGCGCGCAGGCAACCAAAGCAGGCGCTTTGGAGGCAAATTGCCCGCCGGGTGCGAAGGCCTGGCCAGCATGTGCCATCTATTTGTGCAATCTTTTTTTGCGGGGATATAGCGGGGATAGGCTATAGCAACAAAACAAAATAAATAAATGCCTATTCAAAGCTGGCACGTCCACCCCGAATAGAACATTTCTTGCGCACTTGATTGGAGAGAACAACCGGAGGTAACCACCCAAGAAACACTTTAAAAAACAGCTCTTTTGCACAGGGTCTTGGATGGGGATATCTATGTCTGCATGACAAGGCACATTGAGAAGCCACAGCCGTGCACAAATAGATGGCACATGCTGGCCAGGCCTTCGCACCCGGGGGTCAATTTGCCTCCAAAGCGCCTGCTTTGGTTTCCTGCGCGCGGTGAAGGACAAGACATCTCGTATACAGCCACAGATTTGGAAGATCTGGCCATATGGATACTTTGTATTTAAATGAGGTTACTGGGCTTGGCATGGTGTTACTCACCTGACTTCGGTTTAGAGGATGCTGCTTACATCCAAAAATGCAGTAACCTCATTTAAATGCAAAGTATCCCTACTTCCAGATCTTCCAATTCTCTGTGGCTGTATACGAGATGTCTTGTCCTTCACCGCGCGCAGGAAACCAAAGCAGGCGCTTTGGCGGCGAATTGCCCCCCGGGTGCGAAGGCCTGGCCAACATGTGCCATCTATTTGCGCAATCTTTTTTTGCGGGGATATAGCGGGGATAGGCTATAGCAACAAAAACAGGTAAATGAATGCCCATTCAAAGCTGGCACGTCCCCCCCGAATAGAAAATTTCTTGCGCACTTAATTGGGTAGCACAACCGGAGGTAACCACCCAAGAAACACTGCAAAAAACAACCCTTTTGCACAGGGTCGTGTATGGGGATATCTATGTCTGCATGACAAGGCACATTGAGAAGCCACAGCCATGCACAAATAGATGGCACATGCTGGCCAGGCCTTCGCACCCGGGCGGCAATTTGCCTCCAAAGCGCCTGCTTTGGTTTCCTGCGCGCGGTGAAGGACAAGACATCTCGTATACAGCCACAGATTTGGAAGATCTGGAAATAAGGGACACTTTGCATTTAAATGAGGTTACTGCATTTTTGAATGTAAGCAGCATCCTCTAAACCGAAGTCAGATAATTAACACCATGCCAGCCCCAGTAACCTCATTTAAATGCAAAGTATCCCTACTTCCAGACCTTCCNGTAAGCAGCATCCTCTAAACCGAAGTCAGATAATTAACACCATGCCAGCCCCAGTAACCTCATTTAAATGCAAAGTATCCCTACTTCCAGACCTTCCAATTCTCTGTGGCTGTATACGAGGTGTCTTGTCCTTCACCGCGCGCAGGAAACCAAAGCAGGCGCTTTGGAGGCAAATTGCCCGCCCGGTGCGAAGGTCTGGCCAGCATGTGCCATCTATTTGTGCAATCTTTTTTTGCGGGGATATAGCGGGGATAGGCTATAGCAACAAAAACAGGTAAATGAATGCCCATTCAAAGCTGGCACGTCCCCCCCGAATAGAAAATTTCTTGCGCACTTAATTGGGTAGCACAACCGGAGGTAACCACCAAAGAAACAACCCTTTTTTGCACAGGGTCGTGGATTGGGATATCTATGTCTGCATGACANCAAATAGATGGCACATGCTAGCCAGGCCTTCGCACCCGGGGGGCAATTTGCCTCCAAAGCGCCTGCTTTGGTTTCCTGCGCGCGGTGAAGGACAAGACACCTCGTATACAGCCACAGAGAATTGGAAGATCTGGAAATAGGGATACTTTGCATTTAAATGATGTTACTGGGACTGGCATGGTGTTAATTACCTGACTTCGGTTTAGAGGATGCTGCTTACATTCAAAAATGCAGTAACCTCATTTAAATGCAAAGTGTCCCTTATTTCCAGATCTTCCAAACCTGTGGCTGTACAGAGATGTCTTGTCCTTCACCGCGCGCAGAAAACCAAAGCAGGCGCTTTGGAGGCAAATTGCCGCCCGGGTGCGAAGGCCTGGCCAGCATGTGCCATCTATTTGTGCACGGCTGTGGCTTCTCAATGTGCCTTGTCATGCAGACATAGATATCCCCATCCACGNCCCTGTGCAAAAAGGGTTGTTTTTTGCAGTGTTTCTTGGGTGGTTACCTCCGTTGTGCTCTCCAATATTAAGTGCGCAAGAAATTTTCTATTCGGGGGGGAGGTGCCAGCTTTGAATGGGCATTCATTTACCTGTTTTTGTTGCTATAGCCTATCCCCGCTATATCCCCGCAAAAAAAGATTGCACAAATAGATGGCACAT
>BGPT01000627.1:200-35207 GCA_003297045.1 Symbiodinium sp. clade C Y103 | reverse complement strand
TGTCTTGTCCTTCACCGCGCGCAGGAAACCAAAGCAGGCGCTTTGGAGGCAAATTGCCCCCCGGGTGCGAAGGCCTGGCTAGCATGTGCCATCTATTTGTGCACGGCTGTGGCTTCTCAATGTGCCTTGTCATGCAGACATAGATATCCCAATCCACGACCCTGTGCAAAAAAGGGTTGTTTCTTTGGTGGTTACCTCCGGTTGTGCTACCCAATTAAGTGCGCAANTGTCATGCAGACATAGATATCCCAATCCACGACCCTGTGCAAAAAAGGGTTGTTTCTTTGGTGGTTACCTCCGGTTGTGCTACCCAATTAAGTGCGCAACATTTTTTCTATAATGATAAATTGTGCATCTGCACATTGCCTTGAGCCATGTACACACAGACAGGCGTGCATGTGCCATCTATTTGTGCGCACTGTCCCCCCCAAATGTTTGACAATATTTTGCCACAGTAGATGGCATATTGATACCCTTTTGCGTGTGCCATCTACTTGTTATCCTGTATATATTTTTTTTTCTGTATCATTAATATTGCGTATCATGAATAATTCAATATTAGTGAATGATATTTAAGTATCATTAAATATCATTGCCTATCATTAGTGATAGTGGATATAAGTGATACTGTAGTTTATGGGATATAGTAATATCAATTGTTTGATGGCTAATGGTATTCAAGTATCATTAACTATCATGTGGTATTAAGCATCATTAACTACGTATCATATCATGTAGTCAGCTAGGGTAGTTAATGGTGTCTAAGGATATTAAGTATCATTGACTATCATTGATGGGATCCAATGGAATTTGATTGATGATGGTTGATGGGATCAAATGATAGTTAATGATACTTAATTTAATGATAGTGAGGAAATATCAATCAATGATATTCCCTATATAGGGATTGTTTTTATTATTATTATTATATGGATATCAATTATGGGGATGCCATCTATAATCAGCTACCTTTCCCTATAATATCCTATAATTAGTTGTCGATAAGTATTGTTGATAAGGATATTTTGTTAACCACATAGACTAATTATGGGGTTAAACATCAACAATCGTTCAAGATAATTTTGAAGGAAAATAATAAGGATAACTGACAACTCACCATCAATGGGATTGCATTCCATAACTTATCCATACAAGTTGGGATCAACATCGGGATACTCATATGTATTTGGGAATATACCTATGGCCCGGCAAGGCTACGGGCTCGTGTCTTAAACCAACAACGGCACTTGGGGGAACGGAGTTTGAGGCATCCCCAAGTTCAATCCAAGGTCCTTGAATTCCTAAATTTCCTTTTTCAGCTGAATGCAATACTGTAGGCCGCATGCCCCTACCAACAGGCAGCTAATAATGAAGCAAGCGACATCAGCAATTAACCCGAGATATTTGCCGATCATTGTTTGACAAATCCATGTTCTCCTGTTGAAATCCAATTGTTGTGTAGAGCCAATGCCAGCCCATTTTCCCAATTTCACCCTTCAGCGCACTTTGGGAAGCATAAAACCATATCCAGACAAGGGATTCATTTTTGGCTTTATTGCAAGGTCCGACCAAGATTTACCACTCTCTATAATGGTTACAGTCACTCCCCAATATGTTGGTGGCGAAACTCTGATGGTTGCTAGTTGATTAACAATCCAGAGGTGGCAAAACCATTTTTTGCTGGTGAAACCCTCATTTTGCCGCTTAAACCCCTTCTTGCTTGTTCATTCTTTGAACATCATATTCTTGTTAAAGCCATCATTACCGTACCCTAATCTTTCGCCAGACCCCCACCACGGCCCCCAGTGATGCCAGCCTCCAAACCCATCACAGCACCTGCACTCAGAGATGCGATGCAACAGACCACCACCTGGCCATGTGCGCTTTTGGTTCTTGGATCAAACCTCAGCCCTGGACGAATCTGAGGTGGCCACTATCACTCACTCATCAGGTACCAAATTGATCAAGGGGCAACACTGGCAACTCTATCTTTATAAATTTTGTCGATCAAATGCCATTACAGAATGGGCCGCCCCAGCCTCCAACAAATTGGGGGCATGGATTTGAAGGTACCAAACGGTACCATTTTCTTGGTATGCCCGTCGGAAGATATTGAATCCAGTGCTGCGTACATCTCCAATTTTCTTGGAGATAGCCTCAGCCCTCATTTTGAACCTCCTCCATGATTTCGACTGGTGACGTTCCGAGTTTTTTTCGCCAAACTTCGACTGGTAATACGTAAACCATGGTGTTTACCCCCTTCCATGTTTGGTTGGTAAAATGTGCACATATTGAGATTCACCAAAAGGAAACAGCATCAGCTCCTGCCTTAAGGTTCACCAATGGGTCCACGTGTTGATGTTTAAGCTCATCGATGAAGGACGGAAACCTGGGGGTTGTGTTGGATTGGATTTCTTTTATTGATTTTACAAGGCATAAATCCGAAAAAACTATGATCTCCAAAGAAATTCAGATGGCATCAATTCTCAAGTTCTATCAACTTTGACAAATCCTCGAGTGAATTTATAGGCGACAAATCCTGAATTGATAGGTGCTACAATGATCTGAGTACACCAAATGCCTTCCCATAAGTGCCCAACAGGACACTGCTCGAGTTGAAACCAAAAAGACGTGGTGAAAAAGTGCTGAGAGAGTGCCTGATTAGTGGCTGCACCCCCCCTAAAAAGTCCTGGTCATGGTCTGGTAAAAATGATCCTCCAGAGGTTAAAGAAACATGTTTCAAATCCCTAGCAGCCACGATGCTCACCACCACTGTGAAACTAGTGGGACCATCCCACCAATTGCTGACTGGGCACAACGGACCCCATTTGTGCAAAACCGAGTATGGAATCAGTATGAGTCAGTACTAGAATTGCCCAATCGACCACTTTCAGACATACCTATATAATTGACATTGCAAATGGATTCTGCTGGTAAAGATGATAATGTTTCCTATGTTTCCAAATCCTGGGTTGTCTGAAAGTACGAGTAGGATACCCCTAAATCCAATCAGCATTTTCCCTACAAGTATGTCCATTGTACTTTTGGGGGTGAGTTCACCCAATGTTTGGACTATCCATTGTGGAAGCCCTATCAACCATGGCTAACCTCACCCACCAGCAACTACTGACTGAGGGACTTGTCCAGCTTGACAAGGACTTTCAAAACGCCTACCTGGGTGGCTGGGAACCACGAAAACCATCAGGGGTGTCTCTAGCTCTTCCGGCAGAATCAACCCGAAAAAAACAGCACAAGTGTAAATAGATGGTTGTAATTGAAGCAACAGAAAAAACACACATGATGTATGGATCACCAAATCTGACAAAACGTCACACAGGGCACGTTAGTCACTCACAAAGGTTGCCCGGATGAGCTGCAGCCCCACAGAGGCTGATCATGTATCCGTGTGATGCAAATCTACATGGCCAAACAATTTGAGGTACCCTCGTGGAAATTGAAACGGCGTGTATCCGAAAACATCGGAAATAGCTGGGTCTTCAAAATGTTCACCTCACTTTTTTGTTTGGGTTCCCCCGGAAATCCGGTCATGACATCCCGAAAATGGGTCATTTTCCGCCCAGGTGCGGCTGTACAAAAGCCCCAGCAGAACAGGATCCAACTCGCGCCCCCTCGGCGAAAGAAGATCTGGCTGCTTAGCTCCAAATTCTCCTCCACAAAACCTGCGAAGTTCGCGGTTGGTTGGGGGTCGATCCCAAGAGTTGGGGATGTAGGAGATGCACTTGACAGTTGGATGTGAAAAAATTGCCAAGTTGAAGGGGGATCAACAAACAAGAATTTTGAAGTTGAACAGGAACAGCAAAACAGCACATGTAAAGCCACAAGGCACCTGCAGGCCCAAAGCGTCTCAGCCAGAACTTGGGAATGTCCTCCACCCCGGCACCTGAGTTCGGGGTCCAAAACACCGCCCTCCACCCCCCGCGGATCTGTGTTTTAAGAGTGTTTTTAATGGACTGAAAAGTTACAAATCAAGAGAAGCTTGAATGATAACCACGCCTATAAGGCAACTTTGTTACAGGATCTATTAGGGTCTAAGGTGCATTTTTGATGTGCATTTGAAAGGCACCCAGCGCCCAGATTAGTCCAAACTGGCCATGTTTTGCGCCACGGCGCAATAGGGGATGGACAGCAAGCCCAAGATGGCGCCCATGAAGCACATCACCAGGAAATCGAGGCCCGTGTGTTTGTTGATGTAGGGACGATCCAAGAGTTCCTATGGCGATTTGGAGCTGAGGAGGATCACCATGGTGGAGGACCAACATGAAATGTGTTAAACATACGATGGAACAAAACGATAAACAACTACAGTATATGAGTTTTTTTGGGGGGTCCTGAGTTGTAAACTGCTTTGTGTGGATCTAGAGTACTGTTGTTCACACCAGGAAAACAAATCCTAGGAATCGGGATGTCTGGGTGTGCTTGGTTGCTGCGAGCGGATTGCAATATTGTTTGAACCACCTGTCGACACTGTCTAGCTGCCGAACAGTTTGCAGGCTTTGAGCGTGCCACGTATTTTTCGTTGTGAAAATCATTCTGAAAAGCAGTTTTGCAGGCCCCTGGTCTACATGTATCCAGCCCCTGGCCTACTGGAGGCCAACAACTTTCAATCACAAATTGCTTTGCCACAACTGACGCTTTTTCACATGTGCGGATCATCTCATGTGATGACTTGCGCGAAGCTCTGAGAGCCCATCATCTTTTGGCGAGGTCCGATTTTTTGGATGGATACACCCCCTAAATTAAACATATGGAACCTACCACAATAGCAATACCCATTGGGACACTCATCTTCCAGACCTCATTTTTTGGTGGTCCATATGAAATTTAGAGATCGAGATGAATCCTCAGAATTCTGTGTCCAGGGGTTGGAACAATCCTCGACAAACTGGCTGTGCCTTCATCACATTGCCTTCCTGTTCTTGGTGTTCCGCAGTTTGCGTCGCCGCCATGGGGATTTCCATGTCTCGCGCATCTGACACGTTCGCCATGGGCGCGATTTGCGAAGAAAACAGCGCGATTGGTGGAAATGCTGGTGGTACACCAGGGTTGCCTGAAGATGCCTGAAGTGGGGATGAATCAAAACCTACGCCAGAATTTGGGGGGCTTAAATTCACATCCACAATTTTGAGCTATTTTGGGTTTCAATATGTTTCCATAAATCCTTGCGAAACAGCCTCTCAGCTGAAGCAATCCACAGCAGAATGGTGGTAGCAAGGCGTTTGTCAAGGATTGGATGAGGCCAGTGCTAAACTCTATGGGTCCCAGGAGCCTTTCTCTTGACCATTCTTGATCCATATCCCAAAGTCATGCAATGTAGGGCTGTGCCAATCTGTGCACCACAACTCTGCAGCAATGTCAGACTTGAGACGAAATACACCCGTGGATATCCATGCTTCATGGTCAGGCATAACATGGCAGAAAGGCTGTTCTTTTAACCTGTGTGGTTTGGATGGAACCCCCAGCTATAGACCAGTCCTAACATTAGATTCTTGGCAGGATGCTGCCCACAAATATGCCAAGTGAATGTCTTAACTATGAGGGAAAACAATGGGAAATCAAATGCCACTGAAGTTGAGGCTGAGTGGTACTGGGATGTCCAGAGATAGCCCAAGTTTGCTTCCGGTTTGTTTTGCTCTCAAACCTGGTCTTTTGCATACCAGAATTATGTTTTTAGCCTCCTCTCATCCAATATTTATTTCTTCCCCCTGTGACCCTCTGGTAGTTGAACGGCTTCCGAACTGGAAAATCAGTATGTTAACTAGGTAAACAATATCAGTACCCATTTGGCTAGGGAGAGAATATGCAAATGTAAGATTTTAATGGATAAATATCAAGAAATATCATTAAGTCCAAGCCACTGTGAAAGGTGCAGTCAGCTTCCACATGGTTTCAAAAGATGCATGCAATCAATGAGAACCCAACAGAACCCAACTTGTCTTTTCTCAGGAAAGTAGGCATATTGGAATTCAACAAATTCATAATATGGTCAGTGATACTGAATGATGATGCCATCACGTGCCAGCACAGCACTTTTGGTAGCCAACTACCCAAGGTGATGGCACAGCACTCTCTGAAAGGAATTAGAGACCTCAGGTGTAGGATGGTTACATGTTTTTAGTTTGTCTTGACCTTCTATCTTGAGCACTTGCTGCATGGAATTGGAGACCTCAGGTGTATGATGGTTACATGTTTTTAGTTTGTCTTGACCTTCTAATCTGAGCACTTTCTGCGCGGAATTATGGAGCTCAGGCATCGGAAGGATTACACCCCCCAAAAGACAGCTTGCAGACAGTTCGCAAACAGTTTTCGGACAGCTTGCGGACATGGTACACCCGCCATGGCTCATAGCTATGTGGATTTACCCGCGGGCCACGGTGTCCTGTCCCCAGCTGTCCCATGGCCGCTCCTCAAGCGCCTCGGTGATATCTTGCCAGCTGATCAGATCGTCCTGGGCATGATCGACCTGGTGGATTTAATGGGATCTAATGCAGATTTAATGATGATGTATAGATTTGATGGAATTTGATGGAATGCTAAAGTTGGCTTTTTCAGCACAGTAACTGCTATATGGATATATCTGCGATGAAGCCATCAGTGAATTTGAAGTTGTGTTTACCAACTTAGCGAACGAACTGAGGCACCACCTTGTACCATCCAGTGTCAGCAAGCGTGGCAAGCTGGCAAATCCACGAACTAAATGCAGGTTTAGTTTGCTGGGAAAATCATCAAACTAGTTGCTGGAAATTACAGCAAGCCACCTTTGATGACGTCCGAGGGTAACAATCATGGTTGTAAGTGATGGTAAGGTACCGACCGATCTCACTTGATAGAACTTATGTTGCTAAGTCTAAATCGATGGGTAACAATGATGGATTCTCACTATAGTAAAACTGGCTGGCGAGTTACTAAGTCTTAACCCACTTCTGATGTGCAGGAAACCAGTTGGAAAGCTACATCACGCTTTGAACGTGCTGAAACCCACTTGCAGCACCTATAAATCCAGTAATTACAGGGACAATTCATGATCAGTGGGACGAACCAGCCATAGGGTTGTAACGCACTGATGAACTGGCGTTCCAGAGTCTTTTGCCCACCCAAGGAATGACAACACAATATATACAATATAATATATTGTCAATTATATTGTTATGTCATGTCTCCAATGCATCTTAGGAATTGCTACGTAGTATGTTGTTGTGATGGTAATCAATGATATAATATCTGTAGATTTAGGTATAAACATACTTTTTACCTCATTTTTATGCGAAAAAACGGGTTTTGATTTTGAGCAGTTTCAGGTTTACACCCAACCAACTCGTCGTCCTCATCAGCGTCGCAGAAAAAGAAGAAGACCTTCGCACCGATGGTCCCATAGGGATAATCCCGCTGCGCTAAAGCCTGTGGGATGCGCTGGGATGGATGTTCGCGGCGGTAAAATTTCAAAATATATAAGTAAGGGGATTGATAGGGGAATTATCATTTATGGAGTTTTACAAGGATTTATTGGGGGTTTAAGGAGATTTATTGAGGACATGTCTTTAGAGAAACATTGCGTTTTGCGGAGTTGTTTGTCTCGAAGCCTGGGGTTGTTGGAATCATTTTTAGGGGGCGAAGTGGTCATCGTGTTGTCTCACCCATGATAGAAATCGCAAATCATAAACCCCTTGTTGATCGAGCTACGTACAAAGTACAGTACCGTATATGTTTGAAACAAACCACATTGATCAACGAGGCATATTATGACAAATGAATCCTTTCTCTCATCAGATTGGTAAGGTGGTTAACGAATTGGGTTGTCCGTATCGGTCATAAGGTGTCCTATCCCACCCAGTAACGAGTTATTAAATTTCAAGCCCGCCAAATATAGACAAAGAATATGTGGGTATACATATAGATGTAGTACTATATATATATATTACAGTATATGATTATGTATATATGTAATTATATATGTGTATATATATATATATTTATATGTGTGCTCCATGTATGGAATATTGACCTACTTGAATGGGTCGTTTTGGAGGTACATCTTGTTTGTCAATATTCATGCACCATGGAGCATAAAGGATGTTGGCCCTCGTGGATTTGGATAAGGCCCCATCAAAGCTCAGGAGGGCGTCAAGTTCCCAAGATGCCACATGTTGGGGGGTTCTTAAAATGGGGGATCCCCCCAAAACCATGGGTTTCAATATAGCTAAGTCATGGTCATCCATGACTTGGATGATTTGGGTCTAATGACTTGGATGATATGATTTGGCCATTTTGGGAAACCTCCATATCATGAAACGCATCAGCTCCATCGCAGGAACCATGAAGCTCCACCTGAACGAAGAGGTCCCTCCAGCCACCTTCCACAGTCGTCAGGCCTCGAAATCAGCAAGGATATCAATGGACTGGTGGGAAAACTCAGGGGAATCATATGGTACAAATCTATGAAATTTGAGGGTTTTCTATGGTTTTCAAGGAAATCTGATCGATTTGCATATAAACCATGGGTTTTATAATTAAGCATAATGTTTCATGCAATTTTTCCGATTTTGGCAAAGTTGACAATCATTTGACCACCACCAGAGGGTGAGTCTATATGACTGAACATCCCCAAAAACGGATGAAGCATTGGGAAATGTCACCAGCTTCCGTGGTAACACGTCAGAACGACTCGGTTTCCGGGCGCAGTTCGGAGCGTGCGGCCTTGGGATGCAAAGACGATGCGAAGACTTGAGGATTGTTCACCTTACTGGTGCTTAGGAGGGAATGGGGGTTGCTGACCTATAATAACCATTAAGAATCATCCCAGCAACCCCCATTCCTTACTCAGCACCAGGATTGTTCACTATAGAGAAAATCCTTCAAGTTCCAATCATCTGTGCAACAATGCAACGAAACTTCACATCACGCTGAAATACGCTGAAACTGCCATTCGGTTTCGCAGTTGCTTGCAGCACGTACCAGGTACGAAAGCTTCCCTTCGCCAAAATGATGAAAACGGAGTTCATTGGACTCCCAAGATCTCCCGAAACCAATGGTTTTGCCACGTCTCTACTTCCTCGCACGAAACAAACCAAGGAACGCTAGCTTACATTGATTTGTCCGTTTGTCATGGCTCATGGCTTGATTCGATGGTAAATAAAGATGATCAAATAGCAAATACCACATGCTCCCATTTACCCTTAGAAAACCCAAATGTACTGGCATAATCCAGATCATCTACCATACAGCATGAGAATACTCCAGTCGCACCTGGTCGGTTTGACTCTGTTCCAATCAAACTTGCTTTTCTGTGGCTGAGAGATCTGGAGCCCAAAGCAATTTCTGAAACGAGACCACATGACTGAACCCCACAAATGAACTGGGTGTGAATCCAAATAATACTATATTGACATATACTGACAAAGAATATTAGTAAGTCACAGTAGTAGTAAACTAGTAAACATGCATAACAATCCAACATAATCCAACAAATACCCTTCTGGTAATTTAACATAGCCATGGAAAATCCACCATTTAGTTCGATGATTGTCCCAGCTAGAAACCTCCAATTCGTTCGGGGATTTTCCATGGCAAACGGTTCATCATCACCAACAGCTACCAGCGGCTTCCCGGCTGAGCTGAAGGCCTCAGGACTTGGAAAGCGCTCTGCCATCCAGGTTTTGAACTCGGTGAGCCTCGACCCCGAGGCGTTTGACAAAAACCACGGGAGGGGGGAGAAGGGGCGGTGGTTGAAACTCCCCAGTTTAGGAAATGCAAAGGGGACACAACCCCCATACAAAAGATGCAGTTTACTAGGTAAAATCTGATGGTTTTCATGATGAAGCATCGCTTTTTTGTTGTGGTATTACCTTGTCCCAAGACAAATCCAGTGGGGATGGAGGCCAACATGTGCGTGAATACGCCAGGCTCATTGGGTCTCCCAATTATCGAGGCATTTGACACAGTGTCTGCTGGTTCTACCCCCCAGTGTATTGCTTAGATCCCCTTGATGGTCCCCAAATGATATGGGGATGGATGAAAACTTGGTACTTCTCACATCAAAAAAGATCGTTTTTAAAGGTAATGTTGCTTCAAACCCAGTTCTGCTGGGTGCATTCTGTTTCATGGTAAAAGCACCAATTTCGATCGTCAAAATCCAATGTCTGATGGTTGGTAAAACCAGCAATTTGGATGGGTGCATCTTCATGACGGTGAAATTCCTATGTTTCATGGCGATATAGTCATACGTTGTTTGGGATGAAACGATCATTTGGGTACCCTCTGGTAAACTAACATAGCTATTGAAAATAGCCAATTATAGTGGATTTTCCCATTAAGAATGGTGATTTTCCATAGTGATGTTAGTTTACCAGAGGGTAAATCTGTACCCTTCACCAAGTTTTACCCCATCTGCTTTCAACAGACCCAGCCCTGGGTCGCCCGAACGCAAGCAACCGCTGGGGCAGGTTCAATCGTCGCCTTGTGAAGAAGGAGATTCGATACAAAAACCATCCCAAAATGGTGATTTTCAATAGGCAAATGACTGGAAAACCGCCGGTTTTGGTGGTACTTCCAGTTTAAAAAACTCAATTTTTCTTGGAAGATAAGTGAAAATTTAGGGGTGGTATCCTGGTATCCCCATTCTTGTTGCTAAACGCAGCAGTTATTGCTGGATTGAGGCTTCAAAACAGCAACAAATGATGAATTTGCAGAATATGATACTTGAATATATTTTAGATATGTTTAGATGATTTTGCCAAGAGCGAGGTTACAACCAAGCAACAAGGCGGGATGCTCTTGGACATCCTTTGACAATCCTACTGTGGCAATGGAAAACTCCATGTTTCGTTCTGAAAAGTCCCAAAATCAATGGGCTGTAGAGCGCCCTTTTTCTGCGTCCGAAATGGCAAAATGGCTTTGCGCATATGCTAACAACCAACACGCTGTGCTGACTTAGCATAAGCGCAAAGCCAATAGGCTCTGACACGTTCGAGTTCCTTAGCATAAGCGCAAAGCCAATAGGCTCTGACACGTTCGAGTTCTCAATCAAGTGCATGACCCTAGGCAGATCTGATCGAGCATCAGGAATTTACTGCAAGCCTCACAAGGCAAACCATTCCGACGCATTTAGAAACACAACAAAGCACAGTAAATCTTGTTCACCCTTGTTTGGGAAAGAAGAAAATAAACCTAAAAGCAGAGATAAGCAGA
The DNA here is from genome assembly GCA_003297045.1 of Symbiodinium sp. clade C Y103. Classification (NCBI taxonomy): domain Eukaryota; class Dinophyceae; order Suessiales; family Symbiodiniaceae; genus Cladocopium; species Cladocopium sp. clade C. The sequence continues at coordinate 24,005 of BGPT01000627.1, read as the reverse complement.
GGGACCTCTGTTTCTCAAAAAAAAAGATGTAAAAATGCAACATCTTGTAGAAACACCTTAACATGACTGCGTCTTTCAACCATGAAAAAACATACAGTTCAGTCACTGCTGGAAACCAAGCAGCTGCACATTCCATTCAGCAAGTCTCCTCACTCAAGCCATGTACAACAAATCAATTGACCAGCCCAAAATGCCCTCCACGGTTGGGAAAAAATGAGGGAACTTCGGTAGATGACTAGGTTGAGTGTGCTGCTCATCACCGAAGTGAACCAGGTCCAGCAGCGAAAATCTTCACCATGGCATCAACGCCAGATGGTTTGTGATGTCCGGACAAAGTCGACGTGAGAACTCAGTCAGAACCATGGATGCAGACCATTCATCCCAAACTACTTTTGAGCCAAACCAAACGCATTCAGAAATTCAGTTCCGATTCTTGGTGTAATTTGGGCGCTTTTGCCCTGGCCCGGGCACTCCGTATTGTTTCACAGATATCGCATCCCCTCCCTATGGAAATGGCCATCATTGCACTGCATTGCAGCCATGCAAGCTGTCTGCAAGATATTCATAAAAAGTTATCCAAACTGCACCCAATCACTCTTGATGTATACATTGCCATGATTTTTGTCCGTTCTAACCCCATCCCAATCTCCTCAACCAACATCAACTGAGGCGCTTCCGCCGTCCGGCGCTATTGGCTTCCAGCAAGGGCGTGGGAAGTAAAGAGGACGCCTTGGGACAGGGATGACAGGGATGCGCTTGCGAAAGAAATGGGGCATTTTTGAACTTCAACCTTAGTCTCGGGTGGCATCATTAAACATGGAAAGCTTTCCTTGAATAAAATGCAGGTTTTGATGGGAAAAGTCCGGGAAAAGCACCTACAAATGGGAGATGTTCCAGCAAGCCATGTTGGATCACCGGTAAATGGGTGGACCAGGTAGATTTCACCAACCGGTCACCAACCGTACAACTGGGAAACTACAAAAGTAAAAACCAAAAACATCCAAAAACCAATCAAACTGGACAACTTTTGAGTTGTCCAATACCTAAAAGCCGCCGAAATTCAATGCATCACATACGCTTCCGCCAAGACCCGTTGCTTCTTGGACAGGTTATGAATGTCCTCTTGACGTCATCAACTTCAAAATTATATCAGCATACATGAGCCATATTCAGCCAGATTTTCATCATTTTCACATGTGTTGTTTGATGGTTTTCAGGGCATCCCCAGCCACATTCTTCTACAATGTTTGGCCTTATGATATCCACTGAAATGATCCTGGAAATCCAGGAAATGGGTTGTATTCAGGCGATTGGGCCCCTTGCGACTGGTATGCAAGGTCAAAACAGCCAGCCCATGCCAGCCCCAAGAATGGATGGAGAATTACTACTAGAATTCATGAATTCTGTGAGTCCACTGGTACCCTATTTGACCATATCTGTATTTCGTCAACAAGTCCCCTGCTGCTCCTGAGATTGCCGTGAAGTCTGGTATTGGCAGTCCACTTTTGCGTACCCCAATAATTCTGTTCAAATATGTTCAAATCGCCATTTTGGTTGATCAATGATACTTAAAATCCCCATTTTGGCTGGTTAAATCCATTCTTTTTCTTGGTCAAATATCCCCATTCAGTGGTGGCTCCGCGCACCTTCTCTAAGATATGCCGTTGCGCCCGTGGCACGGGCATCTGCTTCAACTGCGCGATGCGCTTCTGCCGCAAGAGTGCCTCTGGGCCTCAGGTGCCGGCCACGGATGGGGGCCAACGTTGGGAAATCAAAATGATGATGTCTACTGCAAACACCAAACATCTATAGATACCTGTAGATTTTTAATCAGCAACAGAGAATAACACATTGGAAATTGAATGAAATAGATGTTTGCTGCTGCGAACATGTTGATCTTTCAAGCCGGTTGGTGGTTCCCAGCACAAAAATACAGTCTTCATCCATCTCGCAAAGGATCCCCTAAGAATTAAAACACCGAACAGTGTACTGCAAACATGCAGTGCGTTAGCAAACATCTGAAAGTGGATTTTAGCACTGAAAGTGGATTTTGACCGCTGCAAACATGGAGTGCGAAATCATCAGCAACATCTGGATGTAAACACCTGGCTTTTACTGGTTGTTGGCAAAGATTGAGTTTTAGACTGCACAATCTAGCAAAAATAATGATCGGAAAAGCAGAAGGAGAGCATGCCACACGTGTATTTTACAATGTGGGCAGAACGTGGACCCTATTCCAAATCATACCCAATTGTGGTTGATTGTTGGGCTTTACCACATCATTCGGAAACCAACCAACATAGGGTATCAATTTGGGAAGCTGCAAAATCCAGATGCTACTCGGAGCCCAAGTAGCTACCTGTGGTACTCTTGACATGCAGTAAGCGTTTGTATCCGATGGTTGTTTCAAAAAAGACCATTTCCATTTGGAACATCATGGTCCAACTTCATTTGGGGGTACCCTCCGGATATTTCACACAGCTATGGAAAATGGCAAGCTATAGATGATTTATGATGATATACCTATTCAAAATTGTGAGTCTCCATAGGCACGTTAAATTACCAGAGGGTACAATGTGAGTTCTCCCCGGTGGGAAAACCATCTGCATCCATGGAATCATGGCCCTGCCCTTGAGGTTCCACGCCAGTCTTGCTGTGCAATTCCTGGATTACTTCAGGTCACTGCTGCAGATTTTTTCGCACAGGTAGATTGAATAGCCTTGGGTTATAAAAATACCAAAGCAAGTTTACCCTCAGGTAATCAGACATTGCTGGCTGGGAAATCCTTAAAGTGGAGGTTTCTAGCTGGGAGAATCATCTATGGATGGTGGATTTTCCAGCAAACCATGTTTGACTGCCGGAGGGTAATCAATTTCTTATTGAACATGATTGAACTATGAGCCATTTCACCTCAGAATATGTCGTGAGTCATAATTTGTTTGCGATCCCATCTAGCTCTGACATGTCCGCCACTCGTAGGATCTAGGTACACATCAAGCACTTCGCAAATCAGATGGCCATCAAATCAAAGCAACATTGTGGGACCTGCAGCGCGACCCATTGATTGTCGCAAGAAACTCACAAAGGTATCAACCCTTTTGTTGCGAAAATTTGGTTCTAACTAAATTGGATAAAATTTGTTGAACAAAATCACAAAAAGATTCTCAGCAAACTGCATATCACATTTGTTTTTGCATGGAGACAGCACTTCAGGAAAAAACAACATTAAAGCAATCTCTGGATATAACTTTTGCCTGGCGAAATAAGCATGTTACTTGTTGAATCACCATTTTTGCCACCATTTTTTCCCGTTTCAACCACCACTTTGACCGTTCAAACCCAACGCGTTAACCGTCCAACTGCTCGCCTTCTGACCGGCTAGGACCGTCTCTAAGGGATCATAGGGCAAGCCTCGGGGGTTCACCTGGCCAGGCACGGCTGATGGAAAGATATATGAAACATGGTGATTTCTATTTTGGGATTTTCCATTTATGAGATATTTCTATTATGGTCTATATGAAACATAATGATTATGCACTAGGTGTTATATATATATATATGGTTTCTATCAGGTATATCACTATGAAATGGGATATATTATAGATCGTGATTATATGTGTGTATTTATATATATATGTATATATATATATATATCGGATGATCATCATTATGCTATGATCATGTATGGCGCTTTATGGTAATTACATACACAAACATGGTGATTTATATGTGGTGATTGATTATATGATGGGATTACCAATATCATTATGTATATTATATATATATATATACGTATATATATTTATATTTATATATATACATTGTGGATGTGCCACTTTGGACATGACCATTCATCAGCTTGTCCACCATCAACCTTGCTGCGTCCGATCGCTTCTGCATTGGCCATCAATCCCATCCTAAGTGGTGGGCGGGAGCGGCAAATGAGCCTGGAAGGCTGCAACAGGAAATAGGTCAGGGATCACAGGGTGACCAGGGTTTGACACTGGGCTGCCGCGGATAGAAAACCCCCTCATTTTCCCTTTCTGTTGGTGGGATCCTTCCTCCTTGATTGCACCAGGTCTGCAGGACTAGGGGTTAGGGCCAACAGAAACAGTTTTGAGACATCAATTCTTAGGACATCACCTAGTTGCCTTGGGTCAGTTTGACCATTGAGCCATGGCCACTGGTGAAGAGGCCGCGCAAGCAGCGGGATCAGGGGCCTACAACACGGCAGTTCCCTGGAACCAGATCCCAAAGTTCGTGCCGGGTGAGACAGATCTAAGGACATACACCAGGAAGCTTGAATTTCTGCGGTCACTTTGGCCAAAGGAACAGCTGGAACACCTTGGACCACGAGCTGCTTTAGCTGTGGAGGGTGTTGCTTTTCAGAAAGTGTCCCGATTGGACCCTTCGAAACTTCGAGAACCTGACGGAGTCTCCTACTTGGTTCAGGCTCTTGGGGGACAGTGGGGAAAACTTGATGCCGAGGAAAAGTACGACTTGTTTGAACGAGCTCTCTATCAAGTTGTGCAGAAGCAGGACGAGTCGCACGATTCGTATCTGGCTCGGCATGATGCTGCTTTCGAGGATCTTCTTGGCCGAAAGGTCACGCTGGAAGAAGTGCGTGCCTACATTCTCATGAGGCAGTCGCTCCTTAGCTCGGACGAGCGAAAGAAGGTGATCATGGACAGCCAGGGCGCCTTGACCTATGAGAATGCCAGGAAGTACATCCGCCTCCTTGGTTCACGTTTCTTTCAGGATCTACAGACTGGAACTGGAAATCGAGGAACAAAGTATAAGACCTATGATGTGAACCATGTGGATGAGGAGATGACTCTGTTCCACGAAGAGGAGGAAATGGACGAGGAGATGGTGCTGGCCACCCTTGCAGAAGAAGGGGACGAGGACGCACAGTTCGTCCATGAGTTCGAAGAGCAGATCCTTGTGGCCTGCCAAGAGTCAAGTGAATTGGCAGGATGTTTCATGGCTTACCAAGAAGCCAGATCAAGGCTTCGTGAGAAAGCTCGGAGCAGAGGCTTTTGGCCGCTGAGTGGACAAAAGGGACGGGGCAAGGGCAAATGGACCAATGCCAAGGGCAAGAATGCCGGAGCTTCAAAGATATCCATGGGCAGCATGGGAGCTGCGTCAATGGGACGCCGCCGAAGCTTAGCTGATCGCATCGCAAATTCTACATGCCGAAGATGCGGCAAAGCCGGGCATTGGAAGCGGGAATGCCCGCTGAATGCCTCTCCCTCCACGGACGCCAAGAGGATTGCCGATACGGACGCCTTCACGGGCATCATGACTGAAGAGTACGAGGTGTTGTCCACCAATGAGACATCGATCCAGCACTTGGGCACGGAAATGATCTTCTCACTGCCTGCGAATGCCACCACCTATGAGGATGGCGAATTGGAGGTAGGGCAGGCTTGTCAAAAAGTTTACATGCAAGGGGATGGATTGTCAACACATGAACATGTGGGGGTTTGTGGCGAAGTTGAATGTTTTGATGTTTGGATGAGTGTTGATGTGAGGGTCCCCAATGGTTCTTCCGTAGTTGGTTCCCAAAATCTGAATCAGACCTTGATCCATCGCCTGACCAACTGTTGTAGGAGTATTGATGCAAAGACCGCTGATGCTGCAACGTGTCATCGTGAACCAGTCACCACGAACTCCACTTTTCTGCAGACATCCAAATTGACTGCGGGTGGAGTAGACATTTTTACGGCTGAGGAAGCTGCCGATGAGGCAATCATTGACACTGGTGCCAGCAGAGCTGTCATAGGAAGTGAAAGACTTAGGCAGTTGGTTCGAACCTTTCCTAAGGATGTCAGGTCTAGGGTCATGAGGATTCCCACTGATGGTATTGTTTTCAAGTTTGGCAATGCTGGGCGCCTGTCAAGTGAGTACGCAGTTCTCCTTCCTCGAGCTCAAAATGACTGGCTCCGTGTTGAAGTTGTGCCGGGTCAAACTCCTTTTCTCATCTCAAATGCTGTTTTGGGAAAACTTCGGGGCATTGTTGATGTAGAGGGGAAACAGTTGGGCTTTAAGGGAAGCGAGATCAAGACCAAGATACCTTTGTTTGGGGTCCGAAAGAATTTGCTTGGGATAAAGGTCATGGACTTACTCCTCAAAACCCCCAATGTGAGCGCGCATACAAACACACACATCTTGCACACTCAGGATCACACGTTGACCAAGGAACATGATACAGTTGCTGCCACCGCCAACACCGAGATGCATGCATATTCACATGAAAACCATGGTGGAATTCAAGTTTTGGACAGTCATTTTCCAAAGGAAAAGATGTCAGGATATCTCCAACAAAATGCTCAATCTCACATTGCAGCAACCGTGCTCAGTAAGCAGGCTGTCACCCCAGGTGAAAATTCGATTGAAGGACCAGCTCCATTCCATGGCGTCGAGTTCTCCTGTGCCGTACCTGACCAAGATTCTTACGTCTCCGGTGGACGAGTCCCTGGCGACGCAGAAGACCTATCACGACTCACCATCAGCTCTCTCGAGACCTCCGGGCGTGGCCACACTTTGGTAATTCCGTCAGGGAAGCATCAGACCAAGACCTATGCCACAGTCTACGAGAACGACATCTGGAATCGAAGAGCAGTGGCCCCGTGGCTGAGAAGCTTTCAACTGTACTGTCGTCAGAGGCGAGAAGCCAGTGTGGAGAACCAGGAGAGGGAGACCCGACGTCAAGGTCTTCAAACTCTGGTGACACCGCACATGACACCAGAAGTGGCTCAGTTGGTGAGAACGGGTGGAGCGCCGTGGCTTTCTCCCCGTACCAACGAACGCCTGATCAAGGAGAAGGAGATCAAAGATGCACAGAAGAGCGCATCAGCCTCAACCGAGTCGGGGTGGACACATGTGAGTCCACAGCGGGAAGAGAAAGCCAACAAGAGGGGGCCACCAATTCAGAACAAATCGATGGAGGTTCAACCCAATGCCGACAAAGTCGCTCAGATTCAGGCCCAGATTGCCTCACTGCAACGGGATCTCTCAGTGGAGCTCAACGGCACCGTGTGGCAGGAAGAGACGACGGAGGATGCCTGAAATCTATGACGCCATCTGAGATTGTCTTCCTTCAGCAGGAGTTAATGGGAATCTCTGGGAAAATTCAGGACGGGTTGTCTACTTTGAAAAGTGATTCCAAGTATCTCCCCATCAGAAAAAGTCATGAACTTAAAGCAAGAAGACAAAAAAGGGGTGGGACATGTGTAGGCAAAAGGGTTGATTTATTGGAAATTTACTGTGATCTGGAATCCCAACTCACCAAAGTTTGTAACCAACGTGGAGGACGAGCTTTAAGATTCACCCGGGACAATGGGGATTTGACCACAAAAGAGGGTAGGGACACATTGTGGACATGGATTGAATTATATGAACCACGTCACATTTGGGTTGCCCCGGAATGTCGCTTGTGGGGAAATTGGGCTCGTTTTAACATGGGTAGAAGTGTTGAAACATTTGACAAAATCCAATTTGAAAGACAGTCTGATTTGATCCATCTTCAATTGTGCAATCAGATTTATCTACACCAAGTAAGCAAGGGGAGGCACTTTCACTTGGAGCAACCCCGGGGCTCTGACATGATCTGTCAAACGGAGCTGACCGACGTTCGCTTGGGAACTTTGCCGGCAACGTTTGATATGTGCCGCGTTGGACAACTGCAGTTGCCATCGACCAAGGACTATCTCCAGAAGAGGACTCAGGTTTTCACCACCAGCCGATCTCTGTTTGATGTCATTCACCAAAACTTGTGTGAGGGAAAACATAAACATCACCCCATAAAAGGGCAATTTTATCATCGGGGTTCATGGCAAAATGTTTCCGCCTATGCACAAGCATACACAGCACACTTTGCACGGCGCGTGGTGAGTGAAATCTTACGGGAGTGTAGGAACCCAGAAAGACCCCGAATTGAGGAAGAAATGATTCTGGGGTTAGAAGAAAAGGAACTGCATGAAAGACCCGAATTGGCACAAGAAGCGTTGCAGCTCCAAAAGCGGCGTCGTCTAGGAATCAAACAGCCTGAATCGTCCATGTATGGAAAGGCACCAACTTGGAAGGACGTTTTTCGAACTGCTGGGTACGAGACCAATCGTGTTGGGGGGCATCGTTTTGAGGGGGATCATGTTTTGTTGAAATTGACCCAACAGTTGGTACCGAACATGGACATTCGGCTGATTATTTCATGTCGCGGCACAGATCGACACCGAATTGATGGCACTGACAGTCATGGGACAAGTATCCACTTCGCAAAACTGTGATTATTCAGCGGGAGAGTGGTGAAGTGGTAGAATTGGGTCCCCCTGAGGAATGGGTTAAGTTGCCTAGGCTGAAACAAATCAGGGGTACTGGTCCAGCAAAAATGTCCTTGTCCATCTTCGGTTTTCCGTGTGAGTTCCCAAATGCTGGAGCACCAGCAACGTCCAGCAGTGCACCATATGAATCTGCTGTGCCCCACTGTCCGGATGACAGTGCGTCGTATGAGTCCAGAGCATCTGATCATTTGGAAATCGATGTTCCGGAAGAATCCATGGAATCCCAAAAGGAGTCTCATGATTCTGACAACCATGTAAAGAAGACCCTATCACAACATGAGGGTTGGGTTCCAAAAATTATTCCCAAATCTGGGCCCAGGTTTCTAGCTTTGGAAAAAGGGGAAAGGGAGGAGCTTAGGCGCCTCCATGTCAATCTTGGGCATCCTGACCCTGAAAAGTTTGGACGTTTTCTTTTGGAAAGGGGAGCCAAACCCGAAATTGTTGAGGGATCAAAGGACATGTGTTGTGACACGTGTGTCGAGACTCAAAATAAGCCCAAACTGTCCCAACCGGGAAAGATTCACCATGATCTTGACTTCAATGATGTTGTTGGGGCTGATGGTGCATATTGGCGCAATAAGCATGGGAAGGTGTTTCATTTCATGCATTTCATAGATGAAGCCACCTTGTTTCATGTTGGGGCAGTTAGTGAGCGAAAAGTTGAAAATCAAATTCAAACGAGAGGTCTGGGTACAGTGGGCTGGACCAAGTCGTCTGCTGTATCTGGATCCTGCTGGAGAATATGTGAATGACACGTGGTCAGCATCTTTGCAAGCTGACGGAACCCGGGTCTCAATGACCGCTGCCGAGTCTCACTGGCAAAATGGCAGGAGTGAGGCCCATGGAAAAATTGTCAAAAACATGCTCTCTAGGATGGAGAAGGACCTCAGTATTGACACAGAGGAGGAGTTCAGGAGGTGTTTGAGGCAGGTGTTTTCTGCGAAGAATTCTGTATCGAGAGTAAAAGGGTTCACTCCTGAGCAATGCCTGCTGGGAAAATCTCGACACCTTCCTGGTTCCTTAGTGTCCGATGGTGATGCCTCCAGTCATTCCGTGGCTGACAGTGACACTCCTGAGGGAGTACGATTCCGTCAGGATCTCTTCCGGCGAGAGACAGCGAGAAAGGCATATGTCCAGGCTGACAATGATTCAGCGTTTCGCCGTGCCTTGTTGAGGCAGAGCAGGCCTGGTAAAGTCGATCTTGACAAGGGTGACTGGGTTTTGTACTGGCGACAGAGCCGAAACAACAGTAGGATTGAACGAGGTAGGTGGTTTGGGCCTGCACAGGTTGTAGCTGTTGAACAAAAGAGGGTGGTATGGCTAAGTCACCTTGGTCGGCTTATCAGAGCTAGTCCCAATCAAATTCGACCAGCTTCACTCCGGGAATACCTCAACCTCCCAAAAGGACAAGATGGTGAAGTCAGGGATGAGGAACCCCAGGGTAGGAACTATCTTGAGTTAGATGGGGACCCCGAAGAGCAAGCTGTTGGTTCCAATCCAAATGGGGATGGAGGAATTCCGGACGATGAGGGCTATTCACCGGGATCTCCCATAGCAACTCCCATGGCTACCTCTGAACTTGAGGAGCAACCTGAACAGGAAGATTTCCCTGTTGATGGATCTGAAGGGGCTGGAATCTCTGGACATGGGGAGAATGATAGGGAATTAGAACCCCATGAGGTCCCTCTCCCTGATGATGGTGCTGATGATCTTTTGTTTGGGGATGATGTTACTGTGGAATCTTCTGTTGGGGGTGTATGGGAATTTGTATTGCCTGAAGATGAATGGGAACCCGAAGTTGCCGAAGCTTTCTGTGCTCACCCCGAAATTTTGGAGCAGGTTTTGTTGACTACTGGGGAGAAGAGGAAAAGGGTAGAGGTGGACTATAGGAAACAAACCCCCGGGGATAGAGCACTGTTCGATGCGGCAAAAACCAAAGAGATCCAAGCATGGATCGATCATGGCACTGTGAAGAGAGTCACGCGTGGCACTCTGAGTTCCGACCAAATAATGAGATGTCGGTGGATACTGACCTGGAAAAGTCCATCTCCTGGGATGACAGAACGACGTGCTAAGGCGAGACTTGTTGTTCTGGGTTTCGAGGATCCTGGTTTGCAGACAGTGCCGAATGATGCACCCACTCTGTCAAAGGATGGGAAACAGCTGTTGTTGCAACAGGTGTCATCCAGGAGATGGAAATTAATTAACTTCGACATCTCCACAGCTTTTCTTAAGGGACATGGCGATGGGAGACCTCTAGGACTTCATGCTCCCCCTGAATTAAAGGACAAACTGGGTATCAAGGGTGATGACCAGTGTGCTTTGACGGGTGGGGCTTATGGTCGCATTGACGCTCCATACCTTTGGTATAAGGCCTTGAGGTCCACCTTAGAGAGTTTGGGTTTTGTAGCCTGTCCACTGGATGGCTGTCTGTTCAGTTTGGTGACTCCTGACCAGCAGGGACGACCACAAGTCAAGGGAGTCCTTGGAGTCCACGTGGACGATGGACTGGGTGGTGAAGATCAATACTTCCACCAGGTTCTCCAAAAGCTGCGTAAAATCTATGATTTTGGGACATATAACGAGGGGAGTTTTGAGTTTTGTGGGGTTAGGTATCGACAGTGGGATGATGGTACTATTGAGATGGATCAGATTGAGTATCTGCGTCGAATCGAACCCGTTGAGATTCCCAAACATAGAAGGGCAGACCCCAAATCTGATTTGACCGCAGCGGAAGTACAGCAATTAAGACAAATTTGTGGAAGTCTTCAATTTGCAGCGGTCCACACCCGTCCTGACCTGAGTGCCAAAGTGGGACAACTACAATCAATGGTAACTAGGGGCCAGGTACAACACCTTTTGGATGCAAACCGTGTTCTTTATGAGGGAAAGAAACACCCAGTCTGCATTATTATTGTCCCCATTCCGGAGAATCAGGTCACGTTTTGCTCATTCTCTGATGCATCTTTTTCCAGTTCTAAAGACATGGCTTCTAGGCAGGGGTCTCTGATCTTTTCCACTGATTTGCATTTGGCAAAGAATGAGCGGACAGTGGTATGTCCGATGGCATGGAGCTCAAAGAAAATCCCAAGAGTGGTGACATCCACTTTGAGCGCGGAGGCCATTTCTTTAAGTGCTGCACTGGACCGCCTAGGTTACATCCGGGTTTGCTGGGAGTGGTTGAAGGATCCCTCTGTTGACTGGAGCAACCCAGGAAAAATTCTGAGACAAGCTCCCCAGGCGAGTGCAGTCACAGACTGCAAATCGGTGTACGATATTTCAACAAAGACGTCGACACCGACGTGCAGTGAATATCGCACGACGTTGGAGTGCCTCTTAATTCGAGAGCGACTGCAAGATAACATCACGATGCGCTGGATCAGCACTCAAGCCATGCTGGCTGATGCTTTAACTAAGACCATGGACTCTAGTGTACTTCGGGAATGCTTGAAAACTGGGAAGTATGCCCTTTTTGATGAAACTGAGAGTCTGAAACAGAGAGCATCCAAGCGAGAGAGGTTACGGTGGATTTCGAGAGATGGTCATGGGAGGGACAAGGCTGATTCCACCCCAGCATAAAAATTTTGATTTTTAACGAGTGTGAATGTGCCACTTTGGACATGACCATTCATCAGCTTGTCCACCATCAACCTTGCTGCGTCCGATCGCTTCTGCATTGACCATCAATCCCATCCTAAGTGGTGGGCGGGAGCGGCAAATGAGCCTGGAAGGCTGCAACAGGAAATAGGTCAGGGATCACAGGGTGACCAGGGTTTGACATACATATATATATATATAATATTTATATACATACATATATATATATATAATATTTATAGATGGTGATGAAAAAATGGGATTGTCACCATTATCTATGATTATCTGTATCAATTGTAATATATCACGTGTCGGCATCTATTTTGTTTTTTTTCTAAATATGTTGATTATATATGGTGACTATACATAAAATATGGAATTATAAGGATATCTATGGGATATACCATTATACCACAAATATCTGGGGTAAATCGTAGGGAGATGGAATATTCCGTATGTAAGTTTATTTTCCCATCTATGATTCTATATCTATTGAATTTGTATATCTAAAGATAAAACCATGGTTAGATGGGGTAAAGCATAAGTATATATATATATATATTTACATTCATCAATATTAACCATGAGGATTGTATGTTATATCATGAGGAATTCTGAGGATTACATATGGGATACTGGGGTTATAAACCAACTCTCAACTACGGTGCACCGCCTTGAATATGGAAATATCATTGGGATATGTGGAAAGAAATAGATTTTAAATAGATAATGTTATGATACCATGAAGAATTTCATAATATGTCTTAATCCCATGTATTCCCATTGTAGTTGGTTAAAATACTGTTAAAATGGTGGAATTATCGATGTTTTGAGCGAGCGTAATAGTAGGATATGGTGACAATATTGTTTATGTTGGATGATTTCAACATATTCTAACCATCCATGGTCCATAGGATTTTTGTTTGCCCTAGTTATTTTATTCAAGAAATGGAAAAACACACGGGATTTAATCAACCAGTTCATGGGAAAAATATGCGAATATCATGGGTGATATGGAGATACAATGGGACAATGTAATGATAATGTTATGATATTCAGGATTTAGATGTAGAGCATGCTTCAATACAAATATATCAATGTAATTCCGCGATAGATTTCAAGTTGACAGGCGTTATCTTGAGGATTTGTTAGACACTATCAAAGATGCAAAATCATCTCGATCCATCCATTGTAAACTAAACATGCATATCCCAAGTTTGAGTGGATCACCGAAAAGACACAATAGACAGTTGGCTTCAGAAGAGATATATGGCACCCAGTCACCTGACCCATCGCCATGGTGTGGTTAAGATAGTCCTGTTAGAAAATAGAGAATCTGACCTGTCCTTTGAAAGGGTTGACCTGGCTGCACTTGCAATTTTTCAAGGCTAGGGATTGAAATCTTTCAAGTTTCTTCATTTTGGGTATGCACTGACTATCATTGAATACTGACAATATCCATACATAGACACCTCGATCCATACAACTCGAACAAGAATCAACATCCCAATGCCTCAGGGGCGTCTTCCACTCCCATGAGAATGTTCACAAAATCTCCCCGCGCGTACTTCCTTGGTCAATTGGGCGTTCATCTAAAGATCACATCTGTAGACACATTGGGTCATCGGCCCTGTGTGCAAAAATGTGTTTTTCAATGCCGAAATTCTAGTGCTCCAGAAAAAACTTGATCGTCTAATGCCATCCTTGAGGCTTCCATACAAATGTTTGATGTACTATGGGGTTATACCAAAGATGATTCAAAAAACCGGCCAACCATCTGGGATCGATGGCAAACATGACAGTATCCATGCCAGTCTCAGCCACTCAAAGACTTGAGACTCGGGGAACACCTGAAGCAAATGGTGATTTGGGTGCTGTGCACAAGAAAAGTTCCATATTTGGCTGGCTCAAGCTTCTTGGCGCCCTTCTTCCACCAGCTTCATGAAAAATCACGAAAGAAAGCGGAATCCTTGAAGAATTCTCTTCATGTCAAGAAACAGGCGATTCATCATCTCTGCAGGGAAAAACCATCAAGCAAACCTAAACGATCCTTCGAGAGGTACAGCAACTCTTACCCAAAAAACTGGGAAACGCATGGAAATAACGCCACCACCCATTCTCAAATCGCCGCGATCTTTTTTGAACCTCTGAAGATTCCACCGTTGTGCCGAAACCGCCACCGGTCGCCCCACATTTTGTGGGCGCCGGCTATCGACACTTGGCACCGTCCAGGCATTTATCCACGATCCTTGGGCAAAGGCACTTGAGCTGAAGGATGTGGCCACAACCCCCCTGGCTGGAAACTAATATACTGTAATTAATCAGTTGAGGGGTGCGAACATGCCATGGTGAGACCCCATAAGGATGGAAACATCATGGTTAATATCACTAATATCATGAATTGGAAACATTAATGATGATAATCCATTTGGAACTGGGGATACCGGACAACCCTAGATGAAACTGTTTGGAAGAAAACGCAGTATTACAAATGGCAACTTCGGGATTCGCAATAAATTTCAGGGGTACCAATGTTGGCCGTCCCAAAATCCAGCGAAAATGAGCTTCTCAGGCGAAGAATCATTCACAGGTACCGGGGGTTTAATCCTGTTCGCTTGCTTCTTTCTTGGAATCCCACTGCTCTTCCCTATGAAGTCATCATAAGATGTATTTATATATATATATATATCAACAACATTCACCAATAAGCTTATCTAAATATCTCTAAATAGATACATGTACATGTATAGTATATAATATATATACATATATATATATACACATTGTTACATTATCCTCTATGTATCTGTCCATGTGTTTGCATGCTTGGTATTTCTAAGTCCTATGATATCCAGGGCAGGGAGCCGCGCTCGTTCCAGTTGTGCCAAGTCACCATTCGCAGCTGTGGGCCTGGTGATGGGGTCAGGTGCTGTGGTTTCACATGGGGGTTTTCCATATGGCTAGGGGTACCCCAATAGCTGGATATAGCTGGATGGGTTATAAAATGTTATAAATGTTTATAACGGAAAATCCTATGAAAATGAGGACAATGAGGTGGTTCAAGATGCTTATATTGCTGACCGACCGACAAAATTCGGAATGACCGAAAAATGGCGATTTCACCACTGGTTGGACTCATAGGACCTGGTAATCCAACATGGCTTGGGAAATCCCCCGAACTAAATGGAGCTTTGAATGGGACAATCATCGAACTAAATGAGCTACTTTCCATAGCTATAGTTGAATTACATTACTGGAGGGTAGTGGGCCGAGATCCGCTGCCTTCTAGTAGCGTGTCAGGTCGGTAACTGACCGATGCTTTGTGGGCATCTCTAAATCGACCGGAGGAAACTTCGACCTGTTGCTGAAAAGCAACTTCTTAACCTTGATTGCAAACGGACACTCCAAGTTACATCAAGGAGCCATCCCTAAAATCTGCTGGAATTCTCAAAAAGAATCTTAATATGGTTTGATTGAGTTGATAGAATTCGAATCTGTTTTGATCAATATATCTTCCATCGATTTCCTCTAGATTTCTGAAGGATCTACAATTGGTGTAGTGACGCAGTCTCCATGTCCCTGGCCAAGCAACAGATGTGCCCTCTGAGCTCTTTCCCATCCTGAAAGCCGCATAAAACTCGCGGAGGTTCAGGACAATCATCTCATGTGGTTCTGTCTGAAAATGGGAGATACCCCCCAAATCGAGATTGAACTAGGGAAAAGCATGACAAATCCTCTCTTTTTTGGGTTTGTTTGTTCCTTTTAATTGTCAATCCAACCCATTTTTATCCTGGTTTACAGACGGAGATATATAGAAATTCGGCAAGGATATGCCAAACTGCCAACAAGCTGACCCCACAACGGATGATCTTTAGGATCTGAGACATATCTGAGATATATCCTGTAGGATTTGTAGGCCCCAAATTTTAAGGGTCAATCATTTTGCGCAATAGCCACATCCCCATCCTATCTGACTCAGGATAGAAGTAGACGACCAACTGCCAGGAAGCAAACGGCTTCGTTAACACGATCTTCCCTAGGACACGGAAAACTGTGGTTGCTGGTTTAATAATGGAACATATCTTCCTTATTGATCCTTAAACCATCTTAATCCCAAATCCTTTGATGAAAAATACCATTGATCAATAGCTGTAAATCCTATGTATCATTTAAGTTATATACATTTCATGCAAATTTCTGGGGTTTGTCCCATATTCAAATTGCCCAGCTACCTAACAGAGACCAACTCGGGGTCTCAAAAAAGAGCCCAGCGGCTGACAGCTCTTTGCATCCTCAAAGCAGGCACAGCTCCTGTGACGCGTTCTGTGCGGATGAAAACCAGATCCAGATGATCCAGCCATAATGGGATACAGTTCCCCATAGTGATAGGGGCTATATTATATATATATATATATCCTAACTTATGGGGATTAAATTATGTTAAAATCATTTAAAATCCCACAGATGGAGTGGCCAAAAATCGCCAACATCTTAGAACATGGCAAGAATCAAAGTGAAAATCTGGGAAGTGTTCATGGTGTATCTGCCATGGCGGTGATCTCCTGTCATAATAAACATTCCATTTGAACATGAGTGGTGTGGAGATGGAGGTTCAAGACAATTGTGAACTACTGCAAAAAGAAAGTATAGTAAGAAAATTGTGACATTTGTCATCACAAATAGATGATAAACCCATACAAACCCATATAAATCCTGAAAAAACGGCAAGGAAACTGATCTCGTTAGTGGTGCATCGTGGAGCCAAAATCCCAAGCAGATCCCCGGCGGGGTCCTTTGCGTCTCGTCGCCCTTCAGACAGGACGGAGCATATTGCTTGTGTTGACACGCATTCCTGGAGCTTTTCCAGGAATGGGCTGTACCAACGGGACCAACAGTGCAGGGAATGTATGGCCAAGACAGGGTGATGAAGAAGAAGATAGACCCAAATCCAAGTGATTAACCAGGCATATCATATAAGGATATATAAGGGCTATATAAGGGAACATCCCCACACAATATGGACCTTATATGGTAAGTACCTCCAGTTTAGGGTCCTGAAATTATCACTGATATGATGACCACTTGCTCGCTGGATCCATGAAGCCCGTGACAACAAAGAGTCAAAGAGTTCCCCTCACCAGCAGTCCTTGTCTTGTTGGCAAAGGTGCAGGGATCACATGTCACCTGCATCTCAGGGCGGGTGATACGACCCATCTTCGGGGGTACCACTGGACTGAGGAAATGTTGGGATTTGATTGACTACTTTCCACTACACATTGGCTCTTTTCAGGGTCAAACTGTTACTTTTCGGGAGGGTAGATAATACAAGCCACCAATGTCTGAAGGTCAATAATTTTGAATCCATGTGGGGGTCGAAGTCATCTCGGCAACTGGCTACCTGTGTGGGAATGGCTCAAAATGATAGATCCAGAAAGGTGATGAAAATTGTTGGTTTCAGATCTCAAGAATGATCAGCCATTTTCGGCTTCCTCAGTAACGTGGTCCAGACACAGTTCTGCTCGGATAAGTTGCAATTCTTGCCCATTTTTGAGTGGGAAAACCCATGGTTGAACCATACCCAATTTGTTGCTCGTTTCCAGCCAAAAAAATCAGGTCAAACCCAGCAAGTTAAAATCCATTGTTTTATGATCAAATCCCACAACAAATAGGGGTAAACTAGCAAATTGATACGTAAAATCAGAAAATCCACCATGACCATGACCGTAGATCAATTTCCAATAGGAAACAACCATGGCTTTCATTGGATTTGTATAGAAAATCCAGCATTTGCACTTGAGATGTCTATCTCAGTTCCACATCTCCCCAACCTCGCAGCCGTTGTCCACCAGGCCATCCACATCTAAGCTGTCCGTGTGGCAGGTGAAGCTGTTGCAGTGCAGGGGACTTTGACAGGCCGTGCAGTGGCCGCCCTGCACCTGGGCCAAGTAATCCTATGGGTTTTGGTAACTTTTTTGGAGTATTCAGTATTCCATGATTACCCTCTGGTAACGGTTTGCGAACTTGAAAATGGCCATAGAGATAGTGGATGTTCCCATTAAAACAGGTGATTTCCCATGGTTATGTTAGTTTACCAGAGGGTAAAACTGCCTTAAACCCAAAGGGAGTTGCCAGGAATGATATAGTATAGGTAGTGATTAAAAAAATTGGGGGAATATTATTGGGTTTACTGGTACCACACGTTTTTTTTCCATCACATCTAGTGGCTAGACGACTTGGGAAATCCGTGTATTGCAGGGAAGAATTTCTTCACCGGACACCGTGGTTTTCTCAAAAAAATCTAGTGGCGTTCTCGTGAATTTTTGGGTGTCAACCAATTCTGGGCAAAAATGGTTCTGAAAATTGGAATGATGCTCAAAGGATAAACGTCGGGTGTATAGTGGGGATATAAGTAAGCAGCCAAAAATAGGGAGAATGACTCACATCATCAGTTGGTTGGTGGCTTTTGGCCACCCCAGCTGAAATTTGAGTTAGTCATTTTGGATGAGGATCTTGCCACAAATGATGAAGGTCCAAGTCTGTAGGGTAAAGTCCGTCATTTTTTGAAACGGTGAAATTCGGTGAAATCCCATATTTCTATGTCGGCCGAACTCCATTCATTCTATATTCGTGAAAACTACACTTTTCGGACTTACTAGTTGCACTGTACCTAAGCACCGCATCTCACCAGATGTTCTTTCTTCTAAAATCCTCATGTTGGTAAACATGTTTACTTGCTCATTCGTGAAGGCATTCAAAGTCCCCATTTGGGTGCATCTAAAAATGGGATATACCCTCTCAAGGCAATGCTTTAATGACAAATCAATACAAATCCGAATATCATTGCTGCTTGCTGCTTACTCATATCCAGTACACTCTCATAATAATCGCAGGGAATACAGCATTTTCACACAACCCTATGTGGTGGTTTCCTAAACTAGAGGTACCCCCAAATCATCCATTTTAATAGGATTTTCCATTTTTTTGGGTACCCCCATTTTAGGAAACCCCCAGGTGTTGCACCACAAAAAGCCTGACTCAGAGCCTGACCTTGGGACAAGTCCTTTCACAGCCGTTGCTGACGTTGCCGTCAGCCTCGAAATGGTTCACCTGGCGTGGTGGGGTCGTGGTGCGGGTGAAGAGGTCCAAGAAATTGGCTGTGGCTAACCATTAATGATACCCTCTGGTAAACTAACATAGCTATTGAAAATGGCAATTTATAGTGGATTTTCCCACTACAAATGGTGATTTTCCATAGTTATGTTAGTTTACCAGTGGGTAAGTAATCAAGAAAAATGTAACAGATAGCAATGATATAGAGTAATAATGAGAATCACAAAGATAAACAGGATAATGATAATGATAATGATATATAATGACAATGAGCCACAGGTAGCAACAAAGTGGTCCTACTTTTTCAGTTTTTTCAGGGACCTCCTAAGCTCTTGAAAATTGGGATGAAACCCTGAGAAAAAGGGTCTGGAAGATGTATTTGCAATAGGAAATCGACATAAAAATTTGTTCCATGCTGGCTTTGAGGGGGAGGCAGCCATGCCAGTTTTGAGGATATGAATATCAAAAATGTCTTGTAAAGAGCATAGCCAGTCCCGGCACCTAAACGGTCACCAACATCCGCGACCAAGAAGGCAATCATTTTAAATATGCGAGCATTGTGGATGTGTGTTCAGTTTTGGCCGATTTTGAACGCAAGAGAGTTCAGCTTCAGAAGGGCTCAACGGCTATACTCCAAGACTGGGTTGATTGAATGAGAATCCCTGATCACATCAGCAAAATCCAGGGTTTTCCTTGCAATTTCATCCCTCCAACTAAAATAGACCCTGCCAAATTGGGGATTGGAAGACTACTTTTCTTCAGAAGTTTACAATTTCTCAGGGAGCACATTATATACTTCGGGGATATCATATATTGTAGCATGTTTTTCCATTTAGAGATAGTTTCCAAACATTGAACTAGGATCTATGTTTTACACTATTCCATAACTTCTAGATCATAGTTGATAAATAGTTTCAATCATAAGTTTTCTTATTATTCTATAACTATTCTACAATAAATAATGATAGTTGAGAGGAATTCCGAATTCTATCCTCTCCTGCGAGTGACTCTTGCCAGCTTTGCAGGTCCACCCTGCGCACCTCGCAGGTATAGATGTTGCAGCTATGCGCATCGTTGCAGCTGCTGCAGTGGCCATTGGGCACCTTGGGACAACCCACCTGGCGCGGGTGAAGTCAGTGGAAAGATCCTGGGATGCCCCAAGCGGTTTGAAAAGACTTAGCTATCTTGGGTTTAAAAGGTTCTTTGTAGAAATGGGTATAGCAGAATTTTAAATTGAAGGAAATATTATATATATAATTATATGATGATAAATCATAATCATGAGATCTTGAAAAATACCTTGTGATTTATGTTGCTTCATGATCAGCATATTTTGCTGACCAGTCGATTTGGATGGACTACATCAGCCCCGGTTGAAGTGTCATGTCCAACCCTAAGATCTCGGCAGGTGCAAAGTGGGGGGGAATATTGATAGCTACGTCGGTTGATAACTATAGGTCTAGTATGGTTTGTGGTAGCTATACTACAGATCTAGATTAAACCAACTATATAACTAAACCAACCAATAGAGGAATATTGAACGCGCAGATGGTTGATTATAAAATGTTCATACATCATTGACATTTTATACGATAACCTTGTTTTTTCTACATTCTTCTATTCTACATTCTACTATTCTACTACTTAATCAAGTTATAGATTGGGAGCGCACATTGTGGCAGCTTCATGACCGCAACACCATTCTCACCTCGCAGCCATTGGACGCATCCCCGTCTTCATCAAAATAGTTCCTTGCGCAGAGAAGCAAGGGCCCCCGCTGTACGCCACAAGAACTCATGAAGACTGGATGAATATGGCACACCATACTCAAGCAACATGTTTGAACACGCTGGAAAAGACCTGAAATCGGGTTCATTCAAACGGAAAACACTCTAACTTGGAGTTTTCGAATGTTTCGAGTACATGTGAAATGTTAGGGTTGCACGTCCTCTCAGAATCCTGATCAAGCTTAGGATGAAATACAACAGGTCGATATCGTTCCTGTGTAACTAACCACAAAAGACGACTTCAGATGTTGACCAGCTTAGAAGCATGATTTACGCCACTTAATATTCACCCGGTGTGTTTTTTTCCCTAACGGAAATAGGACCAAAAACATCGTAACCAGTGAAAAAAAGGAATAACTCATAAGCAACGATGAAACTTCTGAAGATACTAACTCCCCGACGTCTTCCTCCACCATTGCCCCAACGTCTTCATCACTCGGAACCACGTTCCCTTCCGTTCCAACGCCACGGCGCTTGTCACAGCGTACGGAGCTGCAGAAGTCCGCGCTGCTGCAACTGGTGCAGCTGCCATGGGGGACCCAGGGGCATTGCATCTCGCAGCCGTTCTCCAGGGATTGGTCCTGGAGGCAGAAGGCCATGGTGAAGGGAATGACCATGGGGGAAATAGAAATTGCTGGAAATTAGTTGGAATGTATGATCTGTTATAAATATAGTGTACAAAAAAAATAATGTAAACAGAACAAAGGGTTCTCAAACATTTTGTGCACATCGTATTCATGTTCTATGTGTTTTGATCCACCATGCTCCACCAAACAACCTGATAAGGGGGACCGTTTGTGCATCCATCACAACCGTGCCATCTCTTTATCAGCTGCAGGGGCCGGAAAAATTTGAGTCCTTGTCAAACCAGTTCTTTTCGCAAGTAAACCTAGGCTGCGTTGCTTAAAGCATGAAGGATCTGAAAGGATAGGATTTTCAACTGGGAAAATTGAAAATAGACTAACAATCCAATATGCTCAACCATAACAATCAAGGATCTGATGCGGATAGCAACTGCCAAAAATAGGGAGAGTCACTAACAATTATCAGTGAGTTGGTGGTGCCCTAAACATATGAGTGAGTCAGTGGTTCGGAGCAGCAGCAAATGGCGACCTAAATGATCCAATGTCATCAACCATACCAAACAATACCAAAGAATCTTGGCAAACTATCAGACTTCACCCCGCTAAATCAAATGCGGGAGATCAAAATCAAAATGCTGAGATTGGGTTTGTCTGAAAAGAGGGTATCCCAAAATCCAATGGTTTATCAGAATTATCCCTACTAAAAAACCACTTTGGTGGGTATACGCCACTTCCAAACAACCCCAAATATCTTATTGGTGGTTGAAATGCCTGTCATATTCATCATATTCCAATGATATCCCCATAACTGGTTGGTGTTAAACCTGCACTTTTGTTGCGTATATAACTCCCCTATGTTCAGACAACCCCATTGCGATCCATTGCTTTCCCCAGCCCAAGTCGCTGGAAGCAGGTTGATGCGTCACACCT
Source organism: Symbiodinium sp. clade C Y103 (assembly GCA_003297045.1). Lineage (NCBI taxonomy): Eukaryota > Dinophyceae > Suessiales > Symbiodiniaceae > Cladocopium > Cladocopium sp. clade C. The sequence continues at coordinate 1,655 of BGPT01000627.1, read as the reverse complement.
GCCAGATGCTGAGGGAATGGGTCAAACTCGGGGAGGCCGATTTTGGTCATGTCTACCCTCTGGTAAACTGTTACATAACCATTTTTTAAATGGGAAAATCTACTATTTCTATGGCCATTTTCAATAGCTACGTTTAATTACCAGAGGGTAAGTATTTTTCCCTCTGGTGATAAAACGTGGCTGGAACATCCAGCAATTGATAGATGATTTTCCCAGCTCGAAACCGCCATTTTCCAGCCAGGGTTGATTACTCAAGTCTTAAGCATCCAATTTTCTTGGAAACATACAAATCATCAAGAACCGGATTTGTTTGAAGCTGGCGTGTTTTATCCCCTTTGCCGTTGATCATAGTTGGCATCCTCATCTTCACAGTGTGTGAACGGTTGAACGGCTGATTCGGGGTTCAAGATCCAGGTTCGCCACTTTAGTGGGCGAAATCTCGAGATTTGCCGATTAAATTTCCAGATTTGGCTTGGCAGTTTATTGGACCTACCACATACCATTTCCCAAACAAACATATAGACCTTTAGCATCACCAATGTCTAGAGGACCCCAATCTTCCCACGAAGACCTGGCCAGGCCGTCATTTTTTCACTGGGGAGATGGTGTCCCACCATTCAGGGTGTGAGAATTCCGAGGTCAACATCCCAGTTGAGCTTCAAACCCTCCTGTCATTCCATGTGGGAAGCCACCATGAACCAGCCCCAATGGAGATTTCCGGGTATACCCCTGCAAATGGGACGATGGAAAATGACCCCCAAGTGGTTCATGGGATGCTGTACCTTTGGGTTTACCACATTGTACTGGTTAGTTGACAGGGATTCCCACCATAATGGATGATACCCCCCTATACCAGATTCTATGATCCCATATGTTAATCAACCAACATCTATTAATCAATTCAAACTATATCTTTATATTGTGTGATCGTTAAAGCATGTTAAACCCCTATAAGCCATAGTTAAATCACCATTAACCACCCATTGCAATCATCAAAACCTATTGATCACTTCTGCTACCCCGGTAGCTGCCACGGCACTTGGTACACGTGGCATGCGGCAGAAGCGGACAGTGCAGCTCGCAGCCGTTGCTGACAGTGCCGTCGGCATCGTAGTAACCTGGCATCTCTGCGTAGCTTGTGGCGGGATTGTTCTGTATAAAATAGATATATATATATATATCATTATTCATTGTGTAAATGCTGTATACACATATATCCATATCATATTTGTATATTATTAAGTATATATACATTATACATTATAACTATATATTATATATACACAATGTATACATATTGATATTTACGATATGTGTATAATGTATATATATATATATGCACATTATACATATAGCTATTGTGTTTTCCCAGCCGTCCACAGCTGCAGATGTCCACATTTCACTGGATGCCGATCGAACATCCAGGCTCGAGAGACCAAGGGGTCATTGTCGGTG
>BGPT01000626.1:237369-250974 GCA_003297045.1 Symbiodinium sp. clade C Y103 | reverse complement strand
TCAAGTTGCTTATCTGTAACACGCGGCAGTCTTGGTAAACGCGCGCGCCTCGATATGTCTAGGTTTCTATATTGATTATGCCGTGATGTTTTCTTTCCAGGCCTGCCACTGAGAAAACATTATTGCCAGACTACGATTGCAGAAATTGCCGCTCCCCAAAAATTGAAATTCATGCTTCCCAACGTGGCAACCATAGATTNCACTGAGAAAACATTATTGCCAGACTACGATTGCAGAAATTGCCGCTCCCCAAAAATTGAAATTCATGCTTCCCAACGTGGCAACCATAGATTACCATTACCACCAATCACCGATTCCTAAAATTTGTAACTCATGGTTGCCAACCTCGGAACCAAAGGTTACCATTGCAAGGAACTTCCCGTTCCCAAAGGTTGGAACTGATGGTTCCCAACCTGGGAACCCTAGGTTACCATTGCAAAGAAATTCCGGTTTCCAAAGCTTGGAACTGATGGTGCCCAACCTGGGAACCCTAGGTTACCATTGCAAAGAACTTCCGGTCTCAAATGTTGGAACTGATGGTTCCCAACGCGGGATTCATAGGTTACAATTGCAAGGAATTGCTGGTTCCCAGAGATTGGAACTCAGTGTTCCCTAACCTGGGAACCATAGGTTACCATTGCGAAGAACTTCCGGTTCCCAAAGATTGGAACTGATGGTTCCCAACCTGGGAACCCTAGGTTACCATTGCAAAGAACTTCCGGTTCCCAAAGGTTAGAACTGATGGTTCCCAACGCGGGAACCATAGGTTACCATTNGTTCCCAACCTGGGAACCCTAGGTTACCATTGCAAAGAACTTCCGGTTCCCAAAGGTTAGAACTGATGGTTCCCAACGCGGGAACCATAGGTTACCATTACAAGGAATTGCCGGTTCCCAGAGCTTGGAACTCATGTTTCCCAACCTGGGAGCCAGAGGTCACCATTGCAGCGAATTGCCGGTTCCCAGAGGTTAGAACTTATGTTTTCCAATCCAAGAGATTATCATTGTAAGGAACTGCCGGTTCCCGAAGCTTGAAATTATGGTTCCAAATCTGAAAAGCGATACGTTAGCAGTGGAAGGATCTGCTGATCCCCAAAGGTTAGAACTCATGGTTCGTATCGTTTTGTTTTGTTTAATGAGGCGGTAACAGAACGTTTTGTCTTGCTTAANCCGGTTCCCAGAGGTTAGAACTTATGTTTTCCAATCCAAGAGATTATCATTGTAAGGAACTGCCGGTTCCCGAAGCTTGAAATTTATGGTTCCGAATCTAAAAAGCGATACGTTAGCAGTGGAAGGATCTGCTGATCCCCAAAGGTTAGAACTCATGGTTCGTATCGTTTTGTTTTGTTTAATGAGGCGGTAACAGAATGTTTTGTCTTGCTTAATGGACCGGTAGCGAAATGTTTGCGTTTGGCTGATGGGCCGGCATAGAAATGTTTTTGCACGAAAAAAATGCAAATTAGAATGATATGAAAACATGTTTCTTACATTTTTGGTTTTGCTTGATGGACCGGTACAGAACGCTTTGTTTTGCTTAACGGACCGGTACCGGAATGTTTGCGTTTGGTTCATGGGCCCGTATCAAACATATTTTTTGCGTGAAATCAATGCATGTTAGGATGATATGTAAAGATGTTGTTTAGAATTTTTTTGTTTTGCTTAATGGACCGACATCAAGTTGCTTATCTGTAACACGCGGCAGTCTTGGTAAACGCGCGCGCCTCGATATGTCTAGGTTTCTATATTGATTATGCCGTGATGTTTTCTTTCCANTCAAGTTGCTTATCTGTAACACGCGGCAGTCTTGGTAAACGCGCGCGCCTCGATATGTCTAGGTTTCTATATTGATTATGCCGTGATGTTTTCTTTCCACACCTGCCACTGAGAAGACATTGTTACCAGAATACGATTGCAGAAATTGCCGCTTCCAAAAAATTGAAATTCATGCTTCCCAACGTGGCAACCATAGATTACCATTACCACCAATTACCAGTTCCTAAAATTTGCAACTCATGGTTGCCAACCTCGGAACCACGGACCACACTCTGAGCCTGCGCAATCGAAACGCACATGGTCATGTCCAAAGTGCGAATATTCGCAGGAAACAAGCCAGCGACCAATCCGCTAACAAGACCAGTAAACCGCATTTTGTGCAATCCTGCGCAGTCGAAACGCACATGAACATGTCAGAAGAATCTTTTCTATAAGAATTGTCAGGAAAAACGTCACAACCAAAACCGTGACGCAGACTTTCCGCAATCCTGCGCAATCGAAACGCACATGGTTATGTCAGCAGAGTCGATATATGCGACAATTTTCACGACAAAAATTGCGCCTGGAGCCCCCCGAGCAAAGGCCAGCCCTTACTATTACCCTTAAAACCAATCTGCACAACACCCTGCACAGCACCCTGCACAGCACCTTTGCCAGACTTCGCCACCTCACTCTGGACAGCACCCTGCACCAGCACCCTGCACAGCAACCTGCAAAGCAACTTTGCCAGACGCCGCCACCGCACTCTGGACAACACCCTGCACAGCACCCTGCACAGCACCCTGCACAGCACCTTTGCCAGACTTCGCCACCGCAGTCTGGACAACACCCTGCACAGCACCCTGCACAGCACCTTTGCCAGACTTTGCCACCGCACTCTGGACAACACCCTGCACAGCACCCTGCACAGCACCTTTGCCAGACTTCGCCACCACAGTCTGGACAGCACAATGCGCAGCACCCTGCACAGCACCCTGCACAGCACCTTTGCCAGACTTCGCCACCACAGTCTGGACAGCACAATGCGCAGCACCCTGCACAGCACCCTGCGCAGCACCCTGCACAGCACCTTTGCCAGACTTCGCCACCGCACTCTGGACAACACCCTGCACAGCACCCTGCACAGCACCTTTGCCAGACTTCCCCGGCACAGTCTGGACAGCACCCTGCGCAGCACCCTGCACAGCACCCTCCAGACTTCGCCACCGCACTCTGGACAGCACCCTGCACAGCACCCTGCGCAAAGCCACCGCACTTTGGACAGCACCCTTGTGCGGCACCCTGCACAGCACCTTTGCCAGACTTTGCCACCGCACTCTGGACAGCACCCTGCACAGCACCCTGCACAGCACCTTTGCCAGACTTTGCCACCGCACTTTGGACAATACCCTGCACAGCACCCTGCACAGCACCTTTGCCACTCGGGACAGCAGCATGCACAGCACCTTTGCCACTCTGGACCACACCCTGCACAGCACCCTGCACAGCACCCTGAACAGCACCCTGCACAGCACCTTNCACTCGGGACAGCAGCATGCACAGCACCTTTGCCACTCTGGACCACACCCTGCACAGCACCCTGCACAGCACCCTGAACAGCACCCTGCACAGCACCTTTGCCAGACTTCGCCGCCACACTCTGGACAGCACCCTGCACAGCACCCTGCACAGCAGACTTCGCCACCGCACTCTGGACAACACCCTGCACAGCACACAGCACCTTTCCCAGACTTCGCCACCGCAGTCTGGACAGCACCCTGCACACAGCACCCTGCACAGCACCCTGCACAGCACCTTTGCCAGACTTCGCCACCGCACTCTGGACAACACCCTGCACAGCACCNCAGCACCCTGCACACAGCACCCTGCACAGCACCCTGCACAGCACCTTTGCCAGACTTCGCCACCGCACTCTGGACAACACCCTGCACAGCACCCTGCACGGCACCCCGCACAGCACCCTGCACAGCACCTTTGCCAGACTTCGCCACCGCAATCTGGACAGCACCCTGCACAGCACCCTACACAGCACCTTTGCCAGACTTCGCCACCGCACTCTGGCCAGCACCCTGCGCAGCACCTTGCACAGCACCCTGCACAGCACCTTTGCCAGACTTCGCCAGCACAGTCTGGACAGCACCCTGCACAGCACCCTGCAGACTTCGCCGCCGCACTCTGGACAGCACCCTGCACAGCACCCTGCACAGCACCCTGCACAGCACCCTGCAGACTTCGCCGCCGCACTCTGGACAGCACCCTGCACAGCACCCTGCACAGCACCCTGCACAGCACCCTGCACAGCACCCTGCGCAAACCCTTGGCCAGACTTCGCCACCGCACTCTGGACAGCACCCTGCACAGCACCCTGCACAGCACCTTTGCCAGACTTTCGCCACCGCACTCTGGACAGCACCCTGCACAGCACCCTGAGGAGCAGCAGGCTCAAAAGTTCGCCACCGAAGGCCCCACCTTTGAGAAGTAAGACCCCCTATAGCTTGCCAGCTATCTGGGGAAAAAGTAAGAGACCAGAGTAATGCATCAAATCTAAAGATGTTGGCAGTCTCGGCAAATGATATGTCAAATTCTGCTGGGTCCCATTAGCATTGAGATTTGGTCGGCGCATCTCTTGCCAAGCATTTGCCTGATGTGTTGCAACAACCTGCAGTAATATTAATATCTCAATCAAGATCCTAATGATCATTATACAGTATATAATTGTCATGGGAATCCTTGAGCCACCTCAGTATTGGTGTCAAAAAAAAGGTCTGATTGACTGATCATCAACCACCATCAACCCCAATTGAATCCAATTCAGGATTCATGGTGACTCCCACCTGTGATAGGGGTCGGTGGGTTTCTATTCCCGCTCGCTGGTCGGAATCGCGAGGCTGCTGGGAAAATGGGCTGCAGCGGGTACCAGTACTGAGCGATGGGCCCTGCTGGGGTCGTACCAAGCTTGACACTTTGGACACGTTGATTTCATGCCGACATGTACCTGAAAGATGCAAACATGATCAGTTGCAAACATATCTCACAATCAAGTGCTGGTGCAAGCAAGAACCACCTCATATTATGCATACAGTACTGTAAAATACTGTCAATACAAATGCAATAGAAGCCTTGGCTCAAGGAGTGCATTGAGAACATCATCAATAATGATGCCATCAACACCTCTCCAACTTGACTACTCGGATCCCGTAGCAAATGGAGTAAGCCTTACCTCAACACCCCTAAACTGTTGCTCTGTGTTGCCATACAATATCTAGGCATATCCTATGTGAGATGGTCCTTTTCCCTGTTTGAGATCTGAGGAAAGGTACAGTGGTTGGACAGTGAAATCACATGAAATCACTGTATATCATCAAACCATATCGAACCCGGGTCACCCTTCCAAGCACAGATGACAAGCATGCAGCTTTGGACGAAGTACTGTGTCTGAAGATGTCTGCATAGAGCATTGTTTGCAATGATGTGTCCTTCATTTACCAGCAGATGCCATTTGTTGGATACCCCAAGGCTCCTGAGTGGGCCATAACCAGTTGTTTATCATATATATAATTATATATAATTATATATAGTATATATATATATGTATATATGTATATATTGTAGCACCATGACATACCTCAGCAACAATTTGATGCAATATTGCTGATCTACAGTCTACATTTATCTATGTTTTGCTTACTAGTCCCAACTGGGGATGCACCCCCCCACCATCCAAAGCGATCTGCTTTTTTGCTGTCAACACTCGTCACAGGAGCTCGCCTCCACATCCACGGCCTTGCCAATCGGCACCGCCCGCGCCTGTGGCTTGGTGCTGGGTGTATCTCCCATCGAGGAGGAGTACAGCGACGTTGGTGGAGAAACCGTTGCTTCCTGGGTTGGGATGCTTCCGCTCCACCAAAGTGCATCAAACATGGCAAGGTCACAAGAAAGATTCTACAAGAAAAGATGCTCTCCGAAGATCTCTGAAGCACTTTCAAGCAACCTTTATATATCAATTATGTATAATTATGTCATATTAGGTCCCTTTTCCTGGACCCTTCTGAAAAAGCTCTTAGGCAACGGTTGAGTGGTACAACCTGGTGATGCTATGAACATCTGTATGAACCTGGTGATGACGGTGATGCTATGCAATATTGCTTTCACGAGGGTCCTCACAGGATTCTGATGTGAATACCGACAAAGAAAAGAGAATCAGAATTCTCTCAATTGCAAGACTTTCATGACATTGTGAATTCACCAAGAAAAACAGGAAGAAACCAACCTTTTGGCTCCAAGTTTCGCAACTGTGCCACTCACCCTTGTCGCAACTGGATTCGAGCTGCTCCTCGTTGATGGTCAAGGGATCCCGCGTGGGAGCTTCCTCTGCTTGAATCTCTGACAGGTCGTCGCGGAGAACGGTCCGCGTCATCATCCAGCAGAAGAGGCCGCACGGCAGCCAGAAGAGGATCCCCAGCATGAAGGAGGAACGACGTCCCAGGGGCCTCACCCAACTCGAGACTAGCGCTGGACCTAGGCCTTTGCCCAAGTCATCCATGATGTTGTAAACACCAAAGACAGTGCCACGGGAACGGCTCTGCACCACATTTAGGAGGACGGCCTTGGCATTTCCGCCTGCTACTGGTGCCATCAAACCTCCCAGCAGCGCCAACAGGTGGAAGAGCCAGGGATGACCTGAGCGAATGGAATTGTAAGACATGCAGATTAGAAACAAACTATCAATATATCAATATCAAAAACAGCATGAGGTACACAATATAAAGCTGTTCAGCTTTTCGCAGATGCTTTGAAATGCTGTACTGTAAGCCTATCAGCAAAGACACCCCAAGCACCAGCGGCTGAGAAGAGAATGAAGAAGGGAATCATGCCTCCCCAAACAGTCAGAGCCATCAGCCATGGCTGAAGTCGTTTGTCCTTCTTGTACAGGTGTTGCCCGAGTTTCCTGAAGAGAGCCACTCATGAGGCGAAAAATCTGAAGGATCTTAACGTGGATGAGTTCCTTTTCCATCAAAAAACAGTATCAAGTCTCAATGGTACACCAGTTGAAGTCTGGCCACCTGGAATCTAGCCATGCCAGGCGTTATCATCTTGACTTATCTGGTACTGACAAGCCAACCGGAGAAAAACCACAAATAGACTGACTTGGTTTATTGACCTGGTTTCACCGACAAGCCAGTACAGCTTCTTGAATCGCTTATCCCGTGGAAATTGTCCATTGGTGTTGATTGTCTCAAGCTTAGGCTTAGATCCACACAATAGAACCAGCACTTTGTATCTTGGCATTATGACCCCAGCCCCCTTGGAGTGCTACCAAGGTACCCACCGACAGCGGTACCAACGAAGCAACCAATGCCAAAGCTGAACAAAACAGCAGTTGCGCCTGGAACTCCAAGGTGCGCATTGGTTGCCAAATAGTCGGTGAGAAAGGTTGAAATTACTGCCCACGGCACCTGAGGTCAGGTCTGGATTGGACTGACATGACAAAGGAGGTGAAACTGGACTAAGTAGGAAAGGCAATGACATTTCCTAATTCGCAGTTTAGGATGGTTTTGCATAATTTTGAACACGTTGAACTGCACCGAATCGAAAATCTGGCTAACTTTCATCAACACAGGAAATTGTCCAGGGCGCACAGCCGAAAATGCCCTGTAGGCATGTGAGAATCACGGTCCTCTTCTTCAAGGCGGAACACAAAGCTCCACAATACCTGCAAGATCGGGCAAGGTGCAACCACTGCCCAAATCTGGGCGCTGCTAGCGCTCTAAAAGAGTCACCTTCTATATCTTTCTTTAGATCTTGAAATCAAATCGTTGCTCATCACTTCAAAGCACCAATCATGCACCAATCTCCACCCCGCCATAGCCGCACAGCCGCCTCCTGGATTCTTCATCCATGTCTTGTTCCACTTCCCTCGGCTCCTTTTGAAGTGCAAAGAGGAGCAACGACCTGAGCATCAACAACCAGATACAACTAGGGCGACTGATTTATTCGGAAAAAAATGATGACTTATGACATCTTGATACATCTTGTGCAGAAAAATGATGCAGGCCACGCCTTGAATACTCATATTGGGCCTATAATCAGGCCTATCATGTCGTCCTTGTCATACAATCCATTCTGTGAGATGGCTCTGCTTCCACCCATAGTATTTTACGAAGGTTTGCAGACGTTGACACTGCACACCATCACAGCCCAACTTAAAAGCATTCTCCCCAACCCCCTCAAAATACAAAATCATCATAAATCATCTCATCATCTACTGCTGAAAGGCACACGCAGCCGCCGCAGCAGCAGCCGCAGCAGCAGCAGCAGCCGCAGCAGCAGCAGCAGCAGCAGCCGCAGCAGCAGCCGCAGCAGCAGCCGCAGCAGCAGCAGCCGCAGCCGCAGCAGCAGCAGCAGCCGCAGCCGCAGCCGCAGCAGCAGCAGCAGCAGCAGCAGCCGCAGCAGCAGCAGCAGCAGCAGCAGCAGCCGCAGCAGCCGCAGCAGCAGCAGCCGCAGCAGCAGCAGCAGCAGCAGCATCATCATCATCATCATCATCATCATCATCATCATCATCATCATCATCATCATCATCATCATCATCTTGATCTTGAAACATCTTCGAACATATCTCAGAAACATCCCAACCCCCATCATCCCCCATCCCTCCACGGCTCCAAGTGACATCAGCAGCCCCGCGGCTCCCACCAAGGCGAAGGGCGCCCGCCAGCCGGCCGAGGAGCCCAGGAAACCGGCGAGCCCTTGGCCCAGGGCAGGGCCCAGACCGGAGATCACCTGGCTCCACATCTGGAAAATGGGAAAACAAAGGAGTAAGTAGCATGGAAAATGGAATGAAAATGGTCTAACTATAGGAATAACATGGAGTAACTATACAATCGGTTTACTGAATCACATATGTGAATAGTATTATGAATCAGGTATAAATCATGATGAACTACATGACTCATCGTAAGTCGATTTTCCCAACTCGAAAGAGGCCCTCAGTTTTTATCACTGAAATGAGCCTCTGATCCATGGGGATCCATTGCGCAGTGTCAAATGGCTATGCCATGCTGGCGAATGCTGGCAAGCAACGGCCATCATGGCAATGGCGTGCGGTCGCTCATCAGCTGGGTACATATCCCCCACGATGGCAAAGCTGGCAGGGAGCAAGCCACCCAGTGCCGCACCCACTGCGCCACGACAAACCAGGAGGGAACCTGATACAGTAGCAAAGGATGATGCTCTCGAAACAACATTTGGCATAAATGGATTCTTAAGGCTGTTCAATTTCAGGCCTAAGGGCATACCCACTGCATCAAGAAAATGCAATGAGAAGGGAAGGCCTATGTTGTACTTCTCTTCCGAATGCACTTGCCCCGCAAAGTAAGCTACAGGGAATCAACCATCTCCATTCAGATTCTTACGGATTTTGTCCACAAAAATCAGCACCCGAAGCCATTCATGGATCTGCACAGGACTCCCAAGAAGCACACCTTGCCTTATTGATACATCAGGGGGGCTCCTGAGTCCCTCTGATTCATTGGAAGCAATCCTGGTCCCAAAACGATTCAAATTCCGAAGCCCAGCAGCTGAAGTTCCGAACCCTGGAATTGGCAAAGGTGCCGGCAGCACCTGGCAATTGCCAAGAACAGGAAAATATGCACAAATTAGTGGGATAGCCTGGTGGCCATCTCACTTCCGTTTCCGGATTTCGGTCCCTGGAAAAACTGCCATCATGATACACACGCGACTTCTTAGCTTTCTAATCAACTCGCCGGATCCCCGCTACACTGCTCCAGACTCGAGTCATCCGGACGCTGTTCCAAACAGTTTCGCAAACTCATGGCCTCTGGCATCCATTGGCTCCACCCATCATTTTCATCCAACAGAGCCCACATGTATATATTCTATATATATATATATATATATGTGTGTGTGTGTACCGTATACATATGTATACAATTGTATACATGTGTATAATTGTGTATATATATATATATACTTCACATGGAAACCGCTGGATCTGTCCATGGTCCCCCGCCTAGAAGCATGCAGCTGGATACCAGGGTGGTTCGCTTCATCAGGTCCGCCAGGCGCCCAGCGATGAGGGAAAACAGGGCACCAGAGGTGAAGAAAACGATGGCCACGATGCCTGATTGGGCCATGGGAACTGAAGCTGCAACGTCCCATGTCCAACCCTTGTTGTGGATATGCTTCCAAGGTCTTTCTCGGAACTATCAGCAAACTTCGTAGCCCTCAGGCTAAATGTGCATGATTCAGCATGTAGGAAAGAGTTGTACTCGAGTTATCCACATTCTCACTTTTATGTTTTCCACCTTGAAGTACAGTAAATCATATTTCAACTCCTGCAAATATGTTCCTCGTGAATCCTCTCAAAATCCAAATTGTCCCATCAACACGGCCTCCCAGCATTTCATCTCGCTGCGGGCCATCGAAGTGAAACTCCTTGGCCACTTGCGACATGTTGGCCTCACAGCAGTTGGAGAGTTTGTCAAGTGATTGACTAACTGCAATATATTCTCACAGTGGAGATATTAATCACAACAGCCAAAGCATCCAAAGCAACATGATCAACATGAGATTTGCATAGATTTGCGGCAATCTACAGAATTTTCCGTCAACTGATGCTACAGCCTCTCTTCGATTACAAAAAGTCAGATAGCTGGCTTTGCGGATTTATTGCCCTGCAGTGCAAGCGTGCAAGTCTCACACCCGACAAATAGGACATGTCTACACATTTCCATGAATATCTATGCAAAGATTACTTCTTGCGGGACCTGTATGTACAAGCCCAGCGCTGGCTGCTGGAGTGGTTTGCAGTGGCTGGGAAACATGTAGCATGTCGTGACTTTCGCATACTATGTCGAGCACGACCATGGTTGGAAGAATGCATAATGGCCGGAGCAGCCACAACATCCACATCCGAGCAATATATTTGCATGGAACTATTTCAAGAATAAAATATACAGTAACAAAAAAGCCACATGGCATCCGTCAGTAAAATTTTGAATATAGATTATATAATGAGACCAAATGTAAAATATATATTATATCAATATAATATAATGTAATTAGTCACTTTTTTGACCTTACATGGGGTTGAAATAGAGTGAAATTGATCTTGGCAAACCTTGAACACCGATGACCCACTGCGACACAACTTCTCAACATGTCCGAGCGGCCGGAAGTAGTGGTTGGTCCGCCAGCAGCAACAGCTGTGCCATCGCCAAGGGGATCAGCCTTCTGTGCTGTCGCACTTCGGCTATCAGCAACAAAGGCAGGCCAATGCAGTGCCGTGCATGACTCCTTAGATCTTTGGAGTATGCTTCAGCAATCGCCATGTTGTAATGAAGTGAGACATCAGCCATGAGCAACCAAAATGACAAAGCCACAACTCATCAAGGCGAAATTCAAGAAATGAAACATCAAATGAAACATGAAAGCTGAAAGGCTGAAACGCAAAATAATCGAAAATATACCGTAATTGGCATATTCTAGCAACTTCCCCGGACTTTTGCTCGGGGTGTCATCCTTGGCAATTCCAATCTTCCTGAGATCATCAGCTCGATGGGCCTCCCCATGACGCGTGAGCTCAAGGGACATGCATCAGCGAGCCTCCCCGAGCCAATGACCTAACTATACCACAGTTTACCACAGTGCACCGAGTGCACACAGGGACCCTCTTTGATCCAGGTCGATCCCACCAGCACAACTGTGTTCAGGGGTTCTTTCTGAATATCCTCTTCATTCCTGTTCGCTGTCAACAAATACCTATGACTGAAGCGTTCGGTTTGGGTTTCTTCCACTAAAAGTGTTGCCTCAAGAAGTGTTGCTGCTGGTTGTCAAAGTCTGTCACTTCTTTCCATTTGCAAGCTATTGCGTTTGTGAGTCTGTAGAATAGGCTGCTGGATTGTTGATATCTTGGTCAGGTCTGCTCAGGCTATTCTAAGCACAACAACTTGCTCCCAAAGTTGAACCAAATTGAGCCTTCCAAGCCGGAAATGTCTAAATCATGATCAGCATAGCAGTGGATAGGCCATAAGGCCATAAGTGTTGCTACCATGAGAAAGGCGCAAAGATTTGGCATCACTCTCTGCGCGAAAGAGAAGCGGAATCCAAATGCTTAATGACTTGGATCCAGTTACATGCTGCCCCAGCAATAGTAGGAGCCCTTGTGAGCCTTTGGCATCCTTTGGCAAAGGTTCCAGGAATGACAACCAGTACTGTGCTTGGGACATTCTACGTGAGTTGTTTCATCTGGTTTTTGGTTCTTCGCACTTGAGTGGATTTTGATGGATTTTGCAAGGCAAACAAGGTCCCAAGAAGTCTAAAGTGTTTCCCATCCCACAATGAAACTTAGATTGATTCATTCAGGGGCTTCCATCCCAGCAAGCTACCCGCTGAAGCCAAGGTCAGTATGGCTGCAAGCTCTTTTTTCAGCATCTCATTCATCGTCATCCAACAATCCCTGACCTCGGAGCCACTGTAGCTCCCCATGCCATTGGTCCACGCCCTCGTGTTTGAAGACATTCTTGCTCTTGGCCTCATCAGACATCAGCCAGGATATTAGAGGCAATCAGAATGGGCTATGGCTATGGCATGCTATGGCCATTTGTCGCTTACTGGCTTTACTGGTCTTTCTGTCCACTCCACCGAGTGCAGCATGTATTTAAGTACCTCAGAATTGAATGTATCCGCATGAGGTCCAATTCACATCAATTCCCTCTGTTCTGCAGGAGTGCAGCACAATATTTTGAGCTGTATGAAACAAATTAAAACAATGGCCACTTTTGGATACTTTTGGTAGTGGGACCTCGCCAACTCTTGATGGGTTCCCGACCCAGCAGCCTCCGAAGCGATGCTTTGTCTGCCTAGGAAGCCTTTGCACACATAGAACATCTCTCGCGTTTGCCTCCATGCAGCAGTGCGGCAAGTGAGCTGCAAGCCACTGGGAGGAGATTCCGGTATGCATTGATCCTACCAAAGCAGCCAATTTCCTGGAAATCTGGATTGACATGGTACTAGTGCGTTATATTCTTGCCAAACAAAGGGCGTCTGCAACTTGGTGTCTTCTGTAATTAAAAAGTCTGCCATCAGACCTGAGTCATACTTGTCAGGGCGAGTGGGTGCATGAAAATACCTCAAAATCTAACTCCTTGGGTTCAACCATTGTGATATAATATGATATAATTTAGATGAATTTAGCATAATTATGAAACAGTCAAAATAGTTCAATGGGAAAAACATATCCGTCAGATTGCAGAGTCACGCTGTACCGCCTTTGTCTCAATTGCATTCCATTGCACCACAGCCCGCCTGGTTGCTGCTGGTTTAATGGAACGCACTGTCTCAAAACGTGAGTCTAGGTACCTGGTCCAAGGTTGAAGCGGCGAAGCGTATTCCGTTGTGGCCATCCCTAGGTTTTTTATAGCTTTCCATGATGGCAACAGATGGCATCATGGCGTTCCCCAACCACCTGCAGCTCCCTAGGCGACCCGCACGCTCGCCAGTGTGGCATGTGAGGACCAGCCTCGTGGGTGAGATCCAAGCGAGGCATCGCCAAGCTAACGTGGTGCAGAAACAAGCTGGGCCAGAGAACCCAAATTGGCAATTTGTCCCGAAAAACTCGTGCCAACAGCTCTGCATTAACCCCTTCCCACGACTTCTTTCCACGGTTTTATGCAAAATAAACCCCCTGCAGCAACANTTTGCCGTGCATGTCCCATTTTTCAGCCTTTGGACACCGTTTGACCGGTCTTGGGACTGTTTGACCAATCTTGGGTCCACAATTCTTTCAGGACAATCGCAATGATGAAATTTGTCC
>BGPT01000626.1:178960-237237 GCA_003297045.1 Symbiodinium sp. clade C Y103 | reverse complement strand
CCCTCCGTATCGCTCCCTCCCGGCGCAGCTTTCCGCAAGCTATTTGCACGGTTTCCTTCCTTCCCATCCCCGTCCACCTCCGTCCACCCCTCCGTATCGTTCCTCCCGGCGCAGCTTTCCGCAAGCTATTTGCACGGTTTCCTTCCTTCCCATCCCCGTCCACCTCCGTCCACCCTTCCGTATCGCTCCCTCCCGGCGAAGCTTTCCGCAAGCTATTTGCACGGTTTCCTTCCTTCCCATCTCCGTCCACCTCCATCCACCCCTCCGTATCGCTCCCTCCCAGCAAAGCTCTCCGCAAGCTATTTGCACGGTTTCCTTCCTTCCCATCTCCGTCCACCCCCGTCCACCCCTCCGTATCGCTCCCTCACATCAAAAACCCATTGTACACAATATTGGACAGAACGAGGAATCATCAGTCTTTCCAAAATAGTATCAAAATCAGTAGAATGTACAGATTCATGGAGTGGATCTACCAGGGGTAAATACTGATGGCGCCTGGAACTTTGACAGGAAAGTGCCACCCAACTTGAGACTCCTGGCCGTGGATGGAGAGGACAAACACCAAGCAAGGGTGAGCCAATCAGGTTTCCGGGGAAGCAACGCAGAAACGGTACAATCCCCAAAGTTTTCCATGGAAAAGAATCGTCCAGAACCAGTGGACATTGCTTGTTTTGGTCATGGGTACCCTAGTATACCGTCCTTTCCATGATTTTTGCTGCGTGCAAGCAGCCTCGGCGGAATTGCAGGAACTGCAGGATGATTTCCAGAAATGTCCCACCACGCCACCACACCATGAAAGTGTTTGTGTCTTCAGCTGTTTTACATCCAGGATTGGAAGTCTCAAACTTCCGCTGCACCAACCCGAGTCGCTGACACATCATGGAGTTTAAGTGATCCTCCTCCTTCAAACCTGCGGAATGACGGGCATCCTTGTGGCTTGGGCATTAAGGGCGCGAAAGCAACTTTCAACCAGCCCCAAAACAGCGACATCCTGCAGGGATCAGTGCAAATAGGTGGTACCTCTGTGCTCATGCAAAGAAACAAAAAAGGCCTGACTCGATTTTGTTCACTACCAACAGCTTCACTCACTGTTTGACTGAAGCGCAGTGGCTGAGGCACAGCAAACAATTCTGGCAGTGAATTGTGACAGCATGAGGTGGTTCTCCCGCCCCATACGAAACCATTGGTACTCTTAATCACTCGTCGTATGTTATTTTCATGGGCAAACAGTTGCCCATCATTTGTCAATCCTGCCCATACAAGTACCATGATGACATGATCTATTCCTGGAACACCCCAACTGTACCCCAACCATAGTCCCCCCGTCAAAATCCATCAAAATTCCTCAAGATTCGGGCCCAGCCCATCAGCCCTGACTTGCGCACCGACCAACACTGGAGCCACGTCGGATAACACGAGGTCGGCTCGGCTATCTCCCAACCTTTGACTTGGAGTCCCGCAAGGCCACTGTGGATTGGGTTTACAAGTCAGTTACATGGGAAACGGATGAAATTAGGGAGATAATATGGGAAAATGATGGAAAATCAACAAACATGATGCCTCTAAGCGGGTGTCCCCAAATTGCAAACTTACTCCCTTTGCTTGGGTGACAGGGAGCAAAAGGACGAAACCAGAGGCTCCCATATTAATCAGCTATACATGTGCCAAGAGACAGTCACATCTGCTCTTCTTTTTGTTGATTTTCTTGATCTGGAGATTCCCAATAGGCTGTTGAACCACTACCGCGGTATTGGGACAACCACAATTTTGCCAAAGCAAACAGGACCACGAACTCAGCGGTTGTACGTTGTTCTCAAATATGATTCATTGATATTCATTGTCCAACTCGGGCTCCGGACACCTTCATCAACCGCTGCGTTGTCTCCTGGCACAGCTCTCACAAAAGACATACCTACCCAGTATGGGGAGGTTTTGATACGTAGGTTGAAGCCACATTGCTGAACACTTTTCGATGCCAAATCCCAGGGGCCAAGAACCACATCCGCCCTTTGTCAAGATTCAAAGATATTCAAAGTACTCAGTTTTTTGTGCGCCTTTTTAGAGACATCGCCCTGGATAAAGGTGTGGTACTCTAAGGGATCCATGCGAGTCGTATCGACGCCTCAGCTGATAAGCTCCTGACTTTTGCCAAGCTGAATGAATCTGAAACATCTCAGATTCTTGAAGTTTGCTACAAGATGCTACAAGTACATACTAGTAGTACATACGTATGATTTCACAATGTTTCAAGGCTTTTTGACGATTGTCAACCCTAGGCGCTGGACCAATGACTCGACTGCTGCTGCTGGATGCTTCTGCCCTGAAGAACAAACTACCATTCAATGTTGGCACTCTCAAAATTTTATACTTTTGCTGATAGATGCTGATAGCATTTGCCAAGTGGAAAATCCAAACCGTTGGGGGCCGCCCCATCCGTTCCACTTTCTTTGGTAGTGTTGGGTCGTCGGTCAAAAAATGTCACAAGTGCCACCAAAAAACATGTAGGATGCGATGCAATCATGAATTGCTCGGACTTTGGTGTCTTGCCAAGAACGATACAGTAAACCTTCAGTGTTCGGGCCGCAGCTATGCATGTTGTCTATTGGATCTATTTGACAAATGGTCCCCGCCTCTCGATTGCCACCTGCCAAGGCTATGGCTGAGACATGGTGAAGCTTTAGGGCAAACTTGGTGACATCTGTAGCATGGGGGGTTCGGCAAAATCTGTGGAGATCATTGGACATCAGTGCGCAACTCATTGTCATTGTCCATCCATGGAGAATATGTACGGTGTATATAATTCGGTCTATTCGGTGTGTATCATCAATATGTCTCAACTGCTGGAATGGAAAATAACTCAAAAACCGGCTGATGAAAATGACTCAACTGCTGGAACCTGTCCAAAATCGTCATAATAGCCATTGATTTACCGGGCGACCAGTGAAGGGGTTCGTTGTTCTAGTTTCAACAGCTGTCGAGGCGTTGAAACCAAAAAGTAGTGCTGTACTTGCAGGTATCTTCCATTAGAGGCCCCCAACCCTCCGGTTTCACAATGTTTTCACCTTCAAATTTCATACCATGTGATATGTACTGATACTTTCATCAGGACTGCATTCTGTCAGCAACTGACCCTAGCAGGTTCTTTAACGTCCACCTGGCAGGAAACCCAATTGCACCTCTGACCAGCCGCCAGGGAAGCAACCGAGGTCCAAGACTACCTTGGTGATGAATAGATTGACATATTGAAGGTGATCATAGGTGGATGTATCTTGTTATGATACAGCATGCATAATTCTCAAGACGCCAGACATGTCCACAGATTGTATACCATAGTAATTCTGTATATAGTGAATAATCAGGGGCCTGCTAAAGATGGTGCTGGTACCTGTGTGTGATGATTATATATCTTGATGACACTGACTGTTCGCAGCTTCTGACATCTTCTGACAAGGTGGCGTGCCAACAACACCTGTCCAATCCAAAAATTGGTCATTCCAACACCTACTGTAGATATCTACACTTTGCAGATTAATCTAGACAGGAGAACTCCTGATCGTGTCAAAAAATACCAAGGCTCGCACTGTGTCTGGTCTTAGGAGGGAAAAACGATCGTCAATTTGCCTGCACAACATCAAAATGGGTGCTTGCGCGTTCGTACATGCCTGTTCGATTCCTTTTAGCATGCGTGTGAGGAGCACCTTTGTATCCTCACTATCGTTTCCACACGCGTAGTTTGGCAATAAACCAGCAATCCTACAGAAGGATGAAAAGAATAGAACATAATAAATACATAGACTAAAAAGACACAGTGTCCCTGTATTCCAGCCTCTAATCACATCATCCCCCTTCCCTCAGAAGACACTTTGATATACTTGGATGGGATCACTACCATGTTGTGTCAGGCAAATGCAAACTCCTTTTCCAACTGTATTGAATTGCTGTGAAGGTAAGTTTATAGTTTATACCAGAATTTCAGAGTGTCATACATTTTCCTGTATGACTTTGACTAGGTTCCATGGTATAGCGCTTTGCACTGGCCAGCCGGGGTTGAAACCATTCTGTGGAAAGCCTTTCAGTTCCAACCACACTAAACATGAATCAACATGAATCAACACGAATCAACATGAATCAACATGAATCAACGTGAATCGTGAATCAGAATCAACATGAATAGCTGTACCCTTGTGCACCGATGCACTCACCCCGTTTAGACAGCCATTTGCCAGATCCATCTGTTGCCTCAACCCCCAAGCTCCTTGAGAACGATAAGGAACTCGGAATGGCCTGGAACTGTGCCAATTGGAGTCGGAGCCTCTTAGCCATTTCACATCATTTCACATTCGTGTTGCATAGTCTGCAGCAAATAATAACCTGAATGTATTTCGTGCATTCAAGTACGAGTACCATGTATAGAATGTATGAAAGCTGTGCAGCGCGGAGTCGTTGGTTAGCCTGGAACCGCTTCCCTTTCTCATATGAAAAATTATTATTAAAATGTTGATGAAAGGGCATGGAGTTGGATTATGTCAAGGGTGGATGCTCTTCCAAAAGGAAAGGTGGCTCCTGCCAAACAGTGAAAGCGCAGCTCCGCCTAGTATGGTAGTTGTCAAGATTGGACCTTGCCACAGGCGAGATTTCGCAGAGGTCGCTGATGCTCAGAACTGGATCTTCATCTGATTCAGCTCCAAAATGTTTCCACATCATCGCAAACTTGTACTTTTACCCTGGGTTTACCTCCCCTGGAGTTTAAACGGCAGCAGACTTTGCTCCAGAACTTCTTTGCTCCAAGCAATGGGGTCACTGGAACAACTAATTATGTTGGTCCCAGCTGTGGGTCTAGAAGTAATTTGCCATTAGAAAATGTTGGTCCCAAGAATCTCAGGAAAAGCTGACAAAGGATTCAGAGACTTTTTGAACTTGACCCACCACTGGAAAGCTACAGGTGTCGCAGAATGGCGCCACTCCACCGGCACGCGGCCAGTTTCCGAGGATCGTTGGGATCCCTGGGATCCAGAATATCCACAGAAGCTTGGCTTGATATTCCTGTTTGATCCTGTTTGATCCTGTTTGATCCTCTTTGCTTGATCTGCAAAATGTCTTTGGTGTGTCCTTAGACTTCGTCAGAACAACATGTGTTTGTTTGAAAATATGCTACGGTACCCGCGAATTTCAGGGTTGATCATCAATTTTCCGATGTAGATGGCAATTTTGAGGCATCCTGCTCCAACTTCAGATCCAATTTCGAACACATCCATATAAACACCGATGTTCTTGGGGATCTCAGTGTTCCTCTGGCAACGTGCGTTACTCCGTTACTCCCAAACCCACATGCGGCTTTCCGCATGGGTTTGCTAAGACTGGTATGACTCGTGAACCAAGTTCACAGCAGCAGCCAAATCGAGATTTCCATGCCGTAGTGATGTCCGGAATTTGGTGGCCCGGATTCCAGAAGCATGAAGAGTGTGTGGAAGGCCGGATGGTGATCCATGGTGATCCATTCCAATTTGCACATGTTGAAAATGTTGAAATATGTTGAAATCACAGATTGGCTCCATGTGCTTGGCCAACTTGCGAGTGAGACTTGAGCTAAAAAAAAAACTCCACGACTTGCCTTTTTCGGCACAAGTGCCAGCTGGGCACTGTGTGTTCTGAGAACTGTTGGGGAACTATGATGGTCAAATGATCAGACCTTGTGTGTGCTATGCTGCACGGAATCATTGTCATCATGTTCATCACAATCACACCTGCTTCAGGTGCTGATGGATTTCTTTGTATAATGTTCTGTTCAGTTCTGTTCGTGCTTGTCGGCTTATCAATCGGATTCTATCGGATTCTACTGGGTGATATGGGGCGACCGCATCACGCACAGGGTGGATCTGGTAGATCTTTGGGCAACGAAGGGTAGCGTTTGGCAAAGAGACCTAGGACCTTGGCTCAGGGTCCACTGGCTCCGCTGGCACCATGCTGCGAGAGGTGTACTGTACATTGCTGATGTGTACTGTATATATACTATGTGAGACTATGTATATTTCATTGTCGTATTCCTATGTTTGGATCATGACAATGATGATAGTGGAATTTGGAATGAACGGCGAATTATCCTTTCCACCTATTTTCCCAAAAGAGTCGAAATTTAGAGCTCCATTGCTCAGTGCTTTCCACTGCTGTGAATTGAATCCCCTGCATGCCCAGGCTACGGTGAAGTTGTATCATAGGTGAACATTTACGAACATTTTTGTCATACAGTTCCAAACTCCAAAGTTGTACGTATGCAAATGCAGGCAAGCCAGGTGACCAAGTTGATCTCGAATTTTTATGGAAGCCGGAGATTACCCAAAATGAATATCGGCACCACTACCACTTGCTTTGGATGGATTTAAGCTCAACAATCTCCAACTAAATTGGACCAGCATGTATGGATGTGTCTGAAAATGGGGCCCAAGATTGGTGTTCCAATGGAAAATTGTGATTAACCAGTGGATCTAGGGGTAAACATGGGCAAACTATGTTCAGTTGTTTGACTAAGAGGGTTTTAAGAAGGATCATTCAAGATTGTTACCGTTTGTATTCAATTGTATGTTTTATTCTTCTGCATGAGCACCACTGGATTTGCGTATACATCATATAACAATCTCCTACTGATCCTACTTCAGATTGTGGGCATGGAAGCATGCTCCAAGGGCATCATCTTGCCCACCATCACCGCTACCACCACCACCACAACAATGACACGACTGAAACTGTGCGCCACCTTCCCCTGAATGCCGGTAAAGGAACCTGTTGCATGCCTCAGTGTTTCTGATTTCACTAGCGTCTCATCAACGAAAAAAGCTCTGAGCAATCTGCAATCAATCTATCAAAGAAAAACCAAAAAAAAACTTACATAACTCAACCGGTGCAGGGGCTTTTCCTGATTGATGTTAAGTGAGATATAGTGAGATCAAATCAGTCATGAAAAGCCACCCAAGTACAACATAGCAATGACATAGTACAACTGGGGTGACTCGTTATACTTGGTGTGTCTCAAATTTTGATCCCTCAAAATCACCTCGCTTGACAGCTCCAGCGGATGCCACCTAGCAACGACTGGAGCACTCCTGCTTGCTCAGGCGATCGTTCCAAAACGTGGTACCGTTTCCCATGTCCGTCGTGACTTCCTTCGCAGACTAGAATCACGAAGGCTGAAACCAACCATAGCAATTTCAGGGCAATTTCACAGTACAAGTAGCCACTACTAATGCTACTAACCATGTGTATTTCCTCCATTACACAAACGAGATCTCCACCAGCCATGTTTGCTCAGAGTATTTGGCAGCAATATCAACTTGGCCATGTCCCCCAACTAAGTCCATGTTCAGATGCGGCATGTCAATGCGTCACATGCCTCAACGTCAAGGATCTTCCAAGTGCTTCTCTTTAGACCCATACCATAACTTTTCTATGCGAAGGTTGGTCAGTGTTGACGTGGCACAACATTATGGATCCACAGAATCTTCAGGAAATCTGCCAGTCAGCATCCGGGCCTAGACTTAGACCACCAATTGTTGAACCCTTACTCAAAACGCTGCCATGGATTGTAACACCAAGATTTTTTTGCTCCCAGTGCCGCCCAGCATCGTACTCAATGTTCCCAGTGGGTGCTGTCCTTGCGGCCCCCCAAAAAACTGCTGGGGAATGCCAAGTTCCTTTGATATGAGCACAATCAAATAGTTTGGGTGGTGCATTGTGACCTGGTGATACAAAGCAAAATATGTCAAACTTGGATCATGGACTGTGACGGACCCCAACTTGTGACTGAAACATGTTGAAATGGTGGGTGGGGGAGTCGCCAGGTAGTGCAGCAAACCCCAAATCATCAAAAATCCCGACAGGATGGGACCTCTAACATTCCTCAATGCATTAGCAATGACAAGACATAGCCTGACATTGACATAGTTCAAAAGTGACAAGCACAAATTCAAAGATTTCAACAGACCTTTCACGATCAGCAGAGCCAAGCCACCCATTTTGCCACCATGTCTCGTAGTCTGGAATTCCTGGGAGATGCAAAGAGCCACAGCGAATGACAGTCTGTGATATTCCTACAGATCCATTGTTCCAAGGCAACTTACTTCTATCCATCACTGCTCTCGAATCACTGCAGCTGTAGATGTTCTAACATGACCTCTAGCATCCGGCGAATCCCACAGCCCTCAGCCCTCCCATCCACCTACGAACTCATCTAAGGACACCTGGACATGGCGATGACAATGTGGCAGCTGCACGTTCATTGTCCCAGGTGAAGTCAAAAAAATTGAGGCGATAGCACAAGTTGGAAAGCAACGAGAGAACATTGGAGACATGGAAAAATGACAAAACATGATTCTCAAGAATGTAGGATACTCCAAAACGACAGCTTGAATGGGAAGAATATGGAAGAATGATGGTCAACCATGCGGATTTGGAGATCCCTTAATTTCGGATCAACCCATCTTCATCCAAAACCCACCATCCATCCTGGTGAGCGCCTGCCCAGCATAGCGCACCGCATAGGTGCACCCTGGGGTCCCGTCCGGGTCGTGGCATCGCGAACCTGTGGCTGGGTGCAGAATCAACCACCCCGCTCTGGCTTCAGTTCATTGAAAACTGCAATGCAAAATATCCAACCCCACAAGCCTATTCCAAAATATGAAATCTGAAAGCACTCAAGAGTTTGCAGTTGGAAACTTCTTGGGCACAAGCGGCATCAGCCATCAGCATCTTGTTTGGTTTCATTCATCTCCATTCTCTCCATGCGTTTATGCTCCACCACACTCTGGCGCAAAATGCTCTCCCGCTACAAAATCTCCCGCTGTTCAGCATCTGCAACTCAGCCCCATACTGGGAGATTGCTGCTTGCACTCATCCTGGGCGATAGATTCGGCTATCTGGTGACTGCACGCAGCAATTCTTGCTATGCTGGAAGATGTTGAAAGCTTGATCTTCAACTCAACCGGAACCTACCAAGTCCATGCTAATATTTTGAACCCCTTCGTCAAAACAATGCATGACCAAAGACATCCAGAGACGTGAATAGTTCCAAAATTTGACCAATGGCCCCTTTCCATAAAGCCCAGCCCACAACCATCAGCATCGCAACACAGAAAACTCACTATCTGTTCGGTTTCACTGCTTCAACCAACGTGTAAGGTCAGCATCTATCTCGGTCCAAGAATCTGTCTTTTTGTACAACGATTCCAATGGACATGCTCCAACCAAAGAATACCAGGTGCCACTCACGCATTCCTGAGGTTGTCGCGGAGCAAAGGAAAAACACCGTACGTAACCAAACCAAACCACATTGTATCAAACCAGGAACGTACGTATGTATGGACTGCCTGAGTGAGTCACACTGACTTAGCTTACAAGCTGACAACAACATATCGGGACATGTCAGGTGTGTTGTTACTCAAAAATCTCGATGCCGTCTAATCTCCCGGGGATTGCCTGGGATGGGATATGGTTGGCCACCTATGTCAAAATATAGTACAGTAATGTCCTTGCTACAGGTCTACTGAGTCGCACCAAGGTTCTGGAGAGTCTGGGGGGTCACAATAGGTCGCAGGTGCCTGTCGAGACACGGTTCCAACATGTTCCAACTCACAATCCGCCGCTGTTCCCCCCATTCATCATGATTCATCATCTACATCTACTGTACGTGATTTACATTGATTTACACTATCCCGATCTGATCCATCTATGATACAAACCTAATAATTAGCCCCAAGTCAGAACTTATGGTCATTGGTCGCTATTGAGCTGTTTGTTCCTGGTTCAGAGGGTGTCTCCTGTCGCTCATGACTCCAGCAACACCACTCCGCCAGCACTATCGGCCTGGCGCTTGTAGTTGTAATACATGGTCTCCACAGCCTCACAGCTGCAGGTGTGCTGAGCGTTGGTCAAATTTGCATCCAGCTGAGTCACCTAGGCATACCTAGACTTTCTTTTGAATAGATTCCTGGGTGCTCCGACATAAGTCTTCATGGAATGTACCATAAATATATATATATATATATTGTATACATATGTATCACAAGAAATGGTGGGGCAGTCCTTCATCCAACATTAGATTCAAAAAGCACCCAAGCCAACAAAGAAATCCTATGTCTGGAAGAGGTGTGGTCATATGTGGTCATGTACGGCCATACGGTTTTTCTTTATTTCCAGGAGTTTCGCACATGCATTCTATCGCTTTCTTATTAAGAACGCATGCAAAGAGTGCTGCCACTACCTGACAGCCCACAGCATTGCCGAACTCCTCCAGTTCACTAGCACCTTGGTGAACGAAGGCCCTTTCAGTTCACAGCTTCTGCTCCTTGAGAAGTTGCGCAAATAATGACACGCCAATAATGCGAGAGGAACTGATGTATGCGATGCGTAATCATCTCGTATGTATATGATATCTATACTTATATGATATCTTGACATGTCTCATTTTTAGATATATAGTTGTTGAATATGTAAACAGCAAAAACCGTATCTTGGATGAAAATGCATGTACTGTAACAAGTAGAATCACATTTCGCATCCTTTCGCCTAATCACGCTGCTTTCCCACAAAAAGGTCTGATTAACTGGGGATACGAAAAAGGTCGGAACCAAACAAGCGTATGTGAGTCTATTATTCAAATACTTGCTTGTCAAGTGGCATGGTCAATTCTGTCTGGACATTTCCATCTTTGAGGAACATTCTAACACCTTCATAGATGTACATACGTATATATATATATATATGTATATATATATATATAGATAGATAGATAGATAGATATAGAGAGAGAGAGATCCAAACTGGTCTTGCATATGTTCAACAGCTATCCCACTATCCATCGCCAAGGCTCAGTGAGTGGCAGTACCTTGTGTGGCAGTGGATGGTGCTGCAGATGTTCAGTAAATGAAATAACCCATCAATTGCACCTATCCACCTCTTCTGCAGAGGCACACCATCATCAAAGGAGTCCAAACCGTATCAATCTCCCCAGCAAATCTAATTAAATCCGAGGGCAAGAGGAAACCCATTCTAGTTCTAGGTCATTAGGTATCCCAATATTCTGGAAGCTGAACCATGCAGGAACATCGCTTCTTTGAATGACAGATAAGAAGTATACATATTATCGATAAAGATAGACCATGCTTCATGTCACTTGTCTTGTGCCGAATTTTCAGGACATCCTGAACTTGGACCTGAATAATTACTGTACTTACTGGATGAGTCCCAGGCCAACGGGTTCTTGTGGTGTCACACCCTTGGCACTGTCAGCAGCCGAAGTGCATCTGGAATTGTCAAAGGCTCCAAAGGGACCAAACCTTGTATGATTCAAAAGCTAGCAGAACAGCGAACAAAGGACACAGGTGCAAGAAAAGTGCTGTTTCCAACCAACCATCCTCTGCAAATCTGTGCAGACTTCTGTTTCGCATGATCGTCTTTGCTTTCTTTAACAGTTTGTCCGTCAATAGCAATACAGTAAACCTAGGGACTTTCACTAGCAATCATCATCATCATCATCATCATCATCATCATCATCATCATCATAGTATATTGCATGTAATAGTGTAATAATGGTTACCGTATGAAATAGCATGAAATAGCAATGCTATTCTCCGTCTTCTTCATCACAATCATCGTCACCGCACCGAGAAGCTGTTTTCCATTGGTGTCGCCATTGAACAAATACTGCTCGTGCTCGAAAGTCTTCTGTGGGTTCTTGACCTATGCACATTGAAAATATTCAAGCCCAGTAGCTCCAGATGAACAACACATTGTAGGTTTACAGCCGCATTAGGAACATTTGGGAGCTATATCAAAGCAGCAGTGGCAAATTGATATCTCAGTGAGTAGAGCTAACACCAGATTGTTCCCTTCATGACTTCTGTTCGAAACCTCTACAGTACCAATTCCACCAAGGTGCATCACAGTGCAATAATGTGCAACACACATCTGCTTTGTCTCGTCAAATTCTTCGGTCGGAGACCCCACATGACTAATTCATGTCTTTCTCCAAGAAACAGTGACCAGGTACCGCAAAATGCCTAGGTTGAAGACGGGAATGAGGAGTTTGTCTATTCAATGCACTCGTGTGTTCCACTTCTGGGAACCGGATCTCACGGTACTTTGTCTGCGGTTTTGGATGCCGTTTCTCGGCTCTCAATGTGCGTTGCGACTGTCCTCCTTGACAGTGGAAACAGGCAGTTGAGTACTAATTCAGTTCACAAATGCCTCTATCTGACTCTATCTCATTCAGTAAGGGTGACAATCCAAGAGTTGGACAGGCTCAGTCAGTATTGAAATGTCTTGAATAAGCAATGGGTTGTCTGGGAAATGAACCGCTTTGAAAGGGTACACCATGCATTTGCACGACGACCAAATATGAATTTGTATGAACATGTTTGGGTTCGTGCTGAAAACCAATAAACCTATCCATCCACCAACAGTGTTCGTTTTTTGCCTGCATCTCCATCGACCAATCCGCACAGCATCGAGGCACGAGTCACGTTGTACTTGCGCGGAACAGATGCGATGACCTCCTTGTGAAGATACCACATGACACCGGCTAAATCACCTTGCACAGCTCGCGGCTAGTCAGCTCTTGAAACAGTGCAACAAGCGGAATGCCATGGATAGCTGCGCAGAGGGGTAGTGTCAAACTATGTCAAGATGTAGAACAACCTGACAAGCAAAAAGAACTTGTTGGTACTGTTGCAAACATACTTGCCGTTATGTTCTTTCCTACTAAAGCCTTCACCCACGATGCCCCCCTCTATCCATTCTTCGGAACAGTGACAATATCTCCTTTCAAAGCAGGATTGGTAGATTTCTAGACTGTGGCCACGCCCAACCAGCTGCATGCCAAGAGTCCAAGGTTCACATTCTCCATGTGATAGCAGTAGTCCTTGGAAATTGGGACATCTCTCAATCGCCAGTTCTTCAAGTTGGAGACAAACATCCAGCTCAACCCACTTGCCCCATCAAAGTCACGATTGAAGACCGTGTCTTTCAGCACGCTGCCAAGTATCACTTTGAGCACGGTACATGTAGAAGGTCATACCTGGTATGACAATGGAAAAGGGGATTCTGATTGTGTGACGGAAGCGAAGCAACATGGATTCAAACCCAGCCAAACAATGGGGGTGGCAAAAAAGAGACTGAGACGAGAGTCTTAGCCTATGAGACTTGCAAGAATTCTGGAGCTCCAACTTCTCAATCTAGAGAGTTCATACAAGGAAACAGCTCTCCAGTCTTGACGAATTCATAATTTCATTCACGCGCTAAAAGTCTCAGAGACTGTGCGGACATGCATACCAATTCATAAAACATAATAAAACATAGAGATGATGATTATGTTTGTTTTATGTTGCTGCCTATGGGAATCCATTTTGAATCCACCATGGGAAGCCAGGTCACTCAGCGGTTCCTTGGGCATTTTGCAGTTCTCAGCTCCGTCAGGAACCTGGTCACCAGCAGCTCACGCACAGTGGCTTCGATGCACAGGAACTGCTGCAATTCAAACGTTGAGCCCTTTCTACCCAAGTGATCCTAAGATATCCTAAGTACATATGTCACAATGTGAAATTATGTGAGTATACACAAATGTTTCAGGATTCACACAAGTACGAACACAGTGCTAAAATGCTCTTGTTTGATTCATGTTCGCGTTTAGCACCTGGTGTTCCTGTGGGTCTTGTGTTGGAGATGTTGGCTGGGTTGTTGCTACTCCACTTGGTCCTCAGACTGACCCTGCTGGGGCTTGCACCATGTTCGGTGGACATACGCAATGGCCATTGACGCTCATTTGCGGCTCCTGTGCAAGCAAACAAGTGACCGAACTGACGATAGCACAAATGCCTCAGGAACATTCAGGAATCATATTTTGTTCATAGGAAGTTTGTTCATATTTTTCCAGTGGTGCAGGGCAATAAGCTTGCACCATTCCGCTCAGCGACCTGCATGCATACACGTTGTGCATCACATGATTTTTACATGCGATCGACCCGATCATGGTGGACTTCTTGTGCAAATACCCGAGTTCAAACCAGCTAATTGATTCCTGGAATATATGACTGCAACCTGTGCCAGGCGTGTAGAGTTTGTTTCTCGGGCAATGCCCAAGACCCCTACGGCATCCTACGGCGCTCTATGGCTAAGATGCTTCGTCACATTGGCAAAGTTCGCAATGTTCAAAGAACACTGCATGTTCAATAGACGGTAAATCACAATCTATGGAAACAGCTGAAGTTTCTAAAGCTTATATAGATGTGCCATTTCCGCCGATTCTTTGTGAATCCACAGGCATGTTTTTGTGGCTCTTGCCCATTCTGTTTGCTCGTGGTATTCATTTTGTCCAAACAAATTTCATAAATGTTCATGATCTCTCGCATGGGACCAAAATGATCCATAAAGTTGCTGGAGTACCGTATCTCCAAAGAAGAACATTTCGGAGAAACATGTCTGTCACTGTATCTATTGATATCTATTGTTGATATCTTTTGTACCTTAGGGATCTCCAAAAACTGTTTTTTGCTTCAACGCAGCTCTCTCGGCATATCTGTTGGCCTTGCTCTGCGATCTATTCCTTACTGGGGCGGCTTGTCCTTGCAGTCTGCAGCAGCCGGATACTTGTCGATCCAGTTGTTGTAGTGGTTCACCTCAATGCGCTGAAGATTGAAACAGGCCAATTGAAGGAATTGAATGAAGGATGCGGATGCGCGGCGCATGCGGACATCGTATTTTGATGTATTTTATGTGTCATGTCTCGCATATGACTCACATAGAAATCTTGCATGACGCGCTTCCAAAAGCTGTAATAAGATGTAATAAGAGACTCTGTGCATCGCATCCAACTGGGTTTGCATGCGTGTTTGCGTGAGCCTCAGGGGATGTGAATGAATGTGATGTCCACTGAACCATACTGAACCTACGTAAGGCTCAATCCACAGAATCATGTCATTTCAATATCATGGATCATATGGATTGATGCCGGATGTATGAGACAAGCAGAGTGGTGTTTACTGACACGTGGAATCCCGCGGAATTCCAAAGTACGGAAAATTGGCATCATACAAAGTACGGATGCATGTTTCCATACAAGATATACAAGTTGGTGCGAGGTTTTCTGATGCATGCTTAACATCATGCACAAATTGATCCAGAGATGTTTACCTAGCCCTGTTGTTTTGGGTACCTGTGAAACATTCTGAAACAGGGAATCTGACTCTGCCAAGTGCAGCTTAGAAACTGCCTCATCTAGGCAACCACAGTCATCTGGAAGGCACTCCTCGGCCGTGGGCGAGGATCGACAATTTGTGCCTGGAATGCAGCCACAGAATACCGTACAGTACATGATCGGATCCATTCCGATCCCGTATGGTACAAATCTCAACATGTTCCATCAATCAGGAGCCAGAGAGATGACAACTCCATATCTTGATGGCCCTCACTTTTCGTTGACAAAATGGAACTGCCAAGGTTCCATCTTGTCGCCTGCGCACCTCAGTGCCAGAAGAGCAACCTGTTTTACTGCTGTAGTCAAGCTGACAAATTGTCTTCTGCTGCCGATCCCACAACAAAAAGACAAAAAGAGCGCCAACACCAATTTCTTCTTTCACCAAATCCACAAGAAGGCTCTGCACATCTCAACAACACTCACTTCAATCCACATCTCCCGCCCCTCCAGAAATTTCTAACGATCTCTTTCCAACATCATGATTGGCACTTACTCGACCAAGTGGCCCTTCCAGCTTGCAGTCGCTATGGCCAGACTTCGCCTCACTTAATTGAAAGCCAACTAGGAGTCGAGTCCCGGTCACATTTCTTCCATTGCAGAGAATCCTATGGATTTATGATGATTTGTCTATAATGTATAATATATATATATATATAATTATATATATTATGGATTTAGGATGTTTTTGGACAATCTTCTGAGATTTGTTGAGTCTAATACCGTCTGCCTCTGCATCACTGCCGTATTTTAGAGACGTTCGACACGCTCTTTGTATTGTAAAATTGTGAGCTCAAACTTTAACTTTGATTCTCCGCAGTGCCATGTTAGCAAGATCAAAACACAGATAATTATGCATGGTAGACTTGCCATGACTTGCCTTGTCCGCTGGCACATCCGAAACGACCCGTGTGTGGCAAATAAAGCGCGTGTTTCTGACTTAGATTCAGACTGCGGCAGTCTGGATGTCTGCAACAGGAGACTGAGCTGTCAAGCCTGCAGACAAAGCAGAAGCATGGAACCAGGACCAGGGTGGGTTTGAGCGAAGCCAATGAACAACCATAAACAAATTAATCTATAATTTGGAGGAATGATTGCCAAATTGTCAGATACTCTCTAATGAATACTACAGTAAGAAAATCAACGTCTTTTTAGATCTTTTTAGGATTTCTGATCTTGCACAATCTTGCACAATCTTCCACCGGAGACATTGCAATGACTCCCTGGTTCCTTCCTGTTCAATGACCACCCGCCAGCGCCTGGATACCATTCGGGGTGCTGTGCAATGCCAGTGGTCTTGATCCAGTCCACGTTCTTCCTGGGGCCCCGTTGCCGGAACACCACTGGGGAACATTGAGGAACCACGCGATGACACAACCAATGGTAACACTCTTGGCGAACAGGCTGCCATGGAATGGTTCACTAAATGACAGGCAATCAGACTAAGACAGAGAGAATCCGAGAGGATCAATCATTGGAGACAAAAACCAACAAACCAGCTGCCAACAGCAACAGCAACAACAACAACAACAACAACAAAACCAACAACCAACAACCAACAACCAACAACCAACAATCAACAACCAACAACCAACAATCCACAACCAACAACCAACAAACCTTCTTCAAACGAATCATTGTATCTACTGTTTTATATCTTGTCCATGAGCTACAGGTAGTCCCTGTGATAATTTCCCATAGTATACCATATAGTGAAAAACAGTGAACAAACCAAAGGCGAAAAGTACGAGTGTCAATTTCTAGGCTGATGACTTTACTCCGCATGGTAGTTCTTGTGAAGCTGCCTATGTACTCGTGGTTTTGAGCGCCTGACTTGGACTTTTTGAAGTTTCAACTATATTGGCTGGTAGAACTGGCAGAACAGCTTGTCCAAATTGCGTATCAAGAGTCCAACTGTCATCAGCTGCAATGTCAACCGGGGTCAATAATCCCATGGGACATTTAAGTGGGAAGGTATGACCCTCCCCTATCAATCATTCCAGGGCGTATTAATCTGGGGTTGACATCACACAAATCGTCAGTACAAGTAGTACTTTGGGCTTAGAATACTTAGTACTCCACCTAGAAAGGGACTGCCGACTTGTGGTTTAATGTCTAATGATAGGAGTAAATTGATAAATCATCGCAATTTACCATCCTGGAGTGGGGTCATCTAATTTGGGGATGATTCCCCTTACCGTTTACCGGTATATACTGTGATTATCTGAATACATTTCGTAATTCACCAGTCTGAAATAAGGCAGTTCCGGGAAGCTTCTCTATATTTTTTCCAATATCATGATTTAGAGTGATGTCGCAGTGATGTCGTTATAATCTATCCAGCATTATGATGTACTATGTATTCTTATGTGGAATAGTCCTTACTTGTCATTGACATCGTGGTGAATTGGTCGCTGTTCAAGGCTCATGCACTCGGATTCGTAGTGGTCCACTGCAGTGCGGCACTCGATCCGTGGAGGGATCGGCTTGGGCCTTGGCATCAAAGGTGGCTGCCCCGTGGTCGGCTTGAAACATGGGGAAGTGGCTGGTGATCACGAAAACAGGATCTGCTACAGATGATTTTGAGGCAGTGTTCAAAGATTGATGGACATGAAGCTGAGCGAATATGGCCAGTTTGCTCTCCAAAACATAGACAAGCCTTGGAACATTCACCCACAAGTGCCACCAGAATCAACCACAGCCATGACCCCAATGGAATTGAATTTCCACAAATGGTAGGTCATGTTGTCTGGTGAAAAACTGTTTAAGCTCAATATATCTCAATATGCTTAATATCATTTTATTTCATTTACAGTAATATCTACATAATTAATAGACCTTCTCCATCATTACTCATCAGCAGAATCTTCGCCTCAGACCTCAAACATGCTCAAACAATGCGCATGAGGGCGTTGTCCGATGTTCTCTCAATCCACTTCAGCACACCACTTCGCCAGGCCAACGTATGCCAACGTGGATATTTCAGAACGCTTCAAAATACGATCAAAAACGATGAGAGATATGAGTGGCCCAAACCAAGACTGGAATTTTGAAAAAACGTCGAAAAGCCAGGAGTGTGGAATCAAATCTTTACTTTACATGTTGGTGCAGAATCTCTAGAGACAGTAAACCAGTGCCAGCATGTTTCGAATGTCCGTCGATTTACAGTGTCACCCAAGACCCTACCCAGACGGTCAAAGATTCTTGGGAAACCAAAAAATCTTCATCAACCAAGGATTCTTAGTCAAGCAAAACCCTGGATCTGAGACCAAACCCTGCCCAAGACATCTCCAGGTTTTGTGGATTGGAAACCAACATTTGTTTGCTGAATCGTTCTTTTTGGTTTAGGAATCCGATTTTTTTTCTACCTTTTGGCCATCCCATCATATCCCATCACCTTCATCCTGGCTGCGGGGGCGTCGGGTCCGTCGTCGAGGCTTGCGCCGCCAGCATCCCAGCAGTCTTGGCAGCCGCCAGCGGCATGCCTGCGGCCTCAGTGTGGGATGGGCCACATGGCCATTGGGGGCCTCAAACCTCAGGGGGTCAAAATTTGAGGTTGAGAACCACTTTGATGATGATGATGATGATGATGATGATGATGATGATGATGATGATGATGATGATGATGATGATGAAACTTCCAACAAGAAAAGTAGGACCTCACATGTACCTTCATTTTGTCAAAAAAACGTCTTGGATGCAAGGACAACGGACCGACACAGGCGCAAACTGCGAAGCTGTGCAGCCGGACAAAGCCAGCTTGCGAGGCAGCGATAGATGCTAACTTGCTGGCTGTCTGCGTGTGGCTCGGGACGAAAAGCCGAACCTTCATTCATGATGACTACCAGATTTTAGATGACATAAAGTGGACAGGAGCAAATGGAATCCATGAATCTCCATAATCATAGATGCAGTGTCCTTTCTATCTGGCTTCCATAATCATAGATACAGTGTCTTTAAATCTGGCTGTTAACTCGGTCAACATTTAAAGATGTCAATAAGAATGTTCTAAAATAATAACAAGTATGGGTAGGGCTTGAAATACAAACCGCTGAGAAGTGAATCATGCGAGATCTTCTTATGCAGGTCTGTGAATATGTCCCCACATGTCCCTACACAAAAACTGGCTCGCTCTGCTGAACCAGAGTCAAATTGAACCCTAGCAAAACTGAATGGCCCATGCAATTCTTCTGGTCATGTTCATTTTCCTTACATCCTTCAATTGCTCTGAAAACTCTTAATCAATTGGTGCCAGCTGCACACCAAACATAATCATAAGTTGCAACAAGCTATCACTGTCATAGCTGCCATAAGATTTTTGATTCTGTGCCCATCTTATCTGCCATCCCTGAAAGGCCTTCTTTGAGAAGCCGTAGCTCTTCGCCTGCTTCGCCGTCTCCGCCCCGGCTTGTGCCGCCTGGTCCGCTGCGCTCACACCGCCACCCTGAGCGTTCTTCGCAGCTGCATCCATGCCTGGCAGCGGAACACAATGGTCCCCTGAGGCTAGGCTGGTAGCGCCCCCATGCCATGATCACCACGAAACAACATGAAACAACGATTTCTTTGATGGGCTTTGGGCCTTGCACCCACCTGGGTGGGATGAAGACTTCAAGTTAGGATCCAATTTTGGGAAAGGGGGGAAGTGAAAGTTTGTTGTTTCAGTGTGGGTTGTAACATTTTGTAGCATTGCCCTGTGTCTACCTGTAGCCCAATTTTCTGCAGGGACCCCGATGACCGATCACCCAAGTCACGCCTGCTTTGACCACCTGAAGCGCACTGAGTGGCAACAAGGACATGGCAATTATCTGATACGACATGATAAGATAGGAAAGACTGGGTGTTTAAGCCTCGTTTTTCTTGTTGGGATAAATCCACACCCATCTCACGCAAATAGTAACACCTTGCATCCTCCCAATTCCACCGCAGCTGCGGCACCTCCATTGATGTTCGATCCAAGTGTGGCATCCTGCGCGGATCATCGGTCCAATAGTGTCAGATTGAACCGCAATACGTACATGTGCCGAAACTATGTAACTTATGTAACCGAAATGTGCCGCTCCATATTCAGTTGACAGTTGACAGGCCCATGGGGCAATCCACAGGTCTTTTTGCGTGTGATAGTGGGACCCACTGCAGCCTAACATCGAAATAGTATCCACACAGCTCCCTGTCCTGAGTTCATCCTCTGGGGCTTCCTCACGGATGTCTCACGGATGTCTTGGCAGATCTAATACTTTCCACACTGCAAGATGTGAATGGGCAGATTCTTTGTCTTTTAGGGCTGACAAGTTGACACAAGGCGGCTTAAGGTGGTTAAAACATGTTAAAACTAGAAACTACATCTGAATACAAGTAAGAAGCTGCAAGCAACAGTTGCCTGCAAGCCAGGGTTCAGCCTTCCGACAATTTCCAATACCGCACCAACTATCCATAGTGTATGGGTATGACACATGCTGCTACCCCTTCTTACTGGCAAGATCTGGCAAGCACTTGCGGTCCATTTCCATCCCATCGCCATCTTCGTAGCCGTCGCCGTCGTAGCCGTCCCCGTCGTAGCCATCGCCGTCGTAGCTATCGCCGTCATAGCTGTCGTCGCCGTAGTCACCAGAAGGGTCCTGAGGCACACGAGGCATGTCGACGATCCGAAACTCGAATCAGAATACGTGTGCATGAAGTCCCCAATGAGTATGAAGTCAATAAGAAGTTTTATCAGATATGTATATAAATGTTATACTTTATATATAATATATATATATACACAGTTATATCGTGTTATATCATGTTATATCATGTTATAAGTTATATCATCAATATCCACTTGATCCAGGCTTATCATCCCTACAGTATGCCACAAGATCACAAGATGCTATCATCCAGAAGCTTTGATCCCCAAAGCATCTTCAGCGCCAACGTTTGCTTTCAAGCGGCGAATCTAACCTCACTTCTGACCTCTTGCTCCGGCCGGTCATTGCCACCGCCCCAAGAATTCCATCTAGACCTCGGCAGAACCAAGTGGACACTCCACAAGCCATATCATTGCATATGCAAACTGGTCCATGTTTTCTGAGTAGCCAGTTCTGGACCACATTTCCTGTAGCAATCTGTAGCACCATTTCTCCAAAGAGCTGCAGAAACCGCATCCAACTGGGGTCCTGACATCCACTCCTCGGACGGATGCTCCTGGATCAGGACAATGTACAAATCCAGGATATTTCCAGGATTGTGTGGCAAAAGCGTGATGTATCTACCATACCTCACAGATTCTCTGCTCAGACCAAAAGCCAACCCGGTGCCAAAGGCAGCTCCTTGGAAACGGCTGATTGCGTCAGCCCACCTGGACGAAGTAATGGCGGGGGTCCGGTCATGACCACTGGGAGACCTTGACGAAAGTGTCGTACAAAATTGAAATCAGCAAAAGTGGAAGAAAACATGAGGAAACGATTAGGAAACGCAGGTTTTGGTCGGTTATCTTTCATGACTTTCTGATGCCAACAATTCAGCCATTCAGAGGCATACAAGTACCAAATATTGGATCCACATTCGGACTCCCAGAAATCATGGCTTGAAGCCATCCGACAAGTTCGAAGTGCTCGTGCCTTGGGATGCTGACAAAACCACACACAGTAGTATGGCGGCCTCGGTTTATGGACCGGCATGGTGGAAAATTGTTCCTCCAGATTATTCCAGATTTCCGATTTCCGGGCCAAAAATAATGATGAGTTGGTGACTCACGAGTGGAAATGTTGAATATACCCCCGCAGTGCTCCTCAATTGGGCAGCTGTGATTGATCAAGTGTCAGGACAGCCTTGAGATATCTTGAGATCATGTCAAGAAAGGGCTGATTATACATCCTACGTTGGAGAAATGCATTGCAAAACTGCATTCTTTCCACTTGTTTCTTTTGCAAAGAACAGGACCCGACATTTCATTGAGAGGCCTAGGATGTCCTGGGAATGACGCATGATGATGCGCCGCCTGCAATTTCCTGAAAGATCTGAAAGGCAATCTGAACAAAATCAAACTGTAGAACCATGCTTTGTGTTTCCAGGCACCTTGAACCCAAACATCTGAACCCCTGCAAGCAAGAACAGCTGGTCTTAGCAGCTTGGCTCCTGCTTAAGATTCTACATGATCAATTCAAACGGACTCTCCCAAACTCAAACACATGTTAAGTCACAATAGCGACCAATTGCGACAACAATGGCGATATTCAAAATGTTGGATCTTTGCCCCATTGTGGGCCAAATTATCATTCAACAGTGATACATCATGACAAATCACTATGCATTTTTGGAATGGTTTCCCCCGGTGAACAAGTGCCACCAAGCAGCGGAAGCAGCGCCTACAACACCTCGGCAGGGGTGAACCCACTGTAGAAGTCTGGTATGGAACCCATGGTTCTGATCCGCGGCTAGCAACAATAGGTTTTGTAAGTTTTATAGGGGGTGTCCCAAAATGTGGAACATTTTAAGAAAATGGCTTCGCATCAGGTCAGGTTCCACCCGTTTCGGAATATCCGCCAATTTGAGACAAGGCAACATCTAAATAGCCAGGTCTAAGGCATCCCAAGGCACTAGGCAAACGCCAGGTCCATTGAATGACGTGGCGGTGGTGGAAGGCCTGACCCAAAGCCCGGCCTTGTATTTCTTGGAGACCCAGGTGTGTGCAGGTGTACCTTAAGGATGTTTGAGCTAGGTTCATATATAGATACCATGAAATTTCCCAGAGAACAGGAATATCCAATCCTCAGATCTATGGCTTTCGACCAATACACTTACTGTAGACTGTAGACCCTTTGAGATATGCTTTGGTGGATTTCCTTGACTGGTCCCCATCCAGGATGGTAATAACCACCTTAAGTTTGGACATAACCGCCACTACTATGGTCATACAATTATCTATAATCTGGAACTGCACCCCCAAGTAGAAAGGTCAACTCAACCAACTGTCCACAAATTGGATGTAAATATCAATCCCTGCAAATATGTAGAAAGATCACAGAGATCGTATTGTCTCAACATGCAAGCTGGTCAGAAATGTCCTCAATCTTCCTCCTGAACCTAGAGTCCTTTGTCTTTAACAACCTGTCTTTTCCCAAGAAACTGCACCTCCAGCAGGGGAGACTCATCGTCAATGGATGGAACCTGCACGCTTCCGAGACCAAACTGATCCTAATTTCATCTGCCGATGGTGATACCAATGATAGCTGAAAAATGTGCGGTATGAAAAGAAACAAAACAAGACGCTCATTGACTAGAGTAGCATGCCACAGTCAGTGGGAGTTACTCAGTCACAAATGGAACTGGCTCGTAGTCTAACGAAGGTCTGTATGGCCGGCTTATCTTCGCACTCCTGATTACTTTTAGGATGGGACCCTACAGTATGCGGGTCGGATCGCCGGATCGGAGTCGTGTACCTGGCAACCCCACGGAACCATCCCGAGCATCCAGCCATCCCGATCCCAACCATAGTCCAGACATGTCCAGGCCATCCCAACCGATCTCAACCATCCCGACCGTGCAAACCATCCCATCCCGACAATCCCAAGCAGATTCTGACCTGTGACGCAGATTCGTGACATTTCATGACCCTGTTTTTCTGACGCTGATCCGGACTAGCAGAATCTGGTCCCTGAGGCTGAGTCCATCCGACGGATTCTGATATGGAAATTACTCAATCATCAAGATGTGACATGTGTATCATAGGAGTTCCTCTTATCCTGCAGTTCCACCACGACAATATTGTATAGGTGCAAAGAGAATGCACTTGATTGCAAACAAATATTCTTGACAAGGGATGAGACCTAAACAGATGCTAGTCAGTGTAGGATCCCATGAAAACATATCGGCCGCATGGTGTGATTTCAAAATCCAGACACAAACAGAACTCGTTCTTGTCAGCCCCGACCATCACCTCTTCATCCACATCCATGTCTCCAACAAACTCACGAGCTAAGATCGACATCTGAACTGCCATTGGCAAACATTGGTAAACACCATGCGGATACCGATTCCTCTGCAACATGTCTAGTTGAGTCAATCTACTCCATTGCTGAGTTCTTGGGCTGAGGCTGTCATCCTTAGACCCGTGGTCGACTGTGTGTGGACTGTGTGGACTGTCGCGGGTTGCAGGTGGTGCCAGTCATGACTCCTTGTGCCCATGTATCAAAGGTCTGCAGCCACTTCACGGCTTGAGCCAATATTAACGACCAACGAGTGTTTGCCAAACTTGGGACCCTCCAAACAGTGGTGTTCCCCAAATCTGAGTAACTGAGGAAATTTGCATTCTGGAAAAGTGGAAATTCCCAAATGTACTTTTGACATACACAAATTCATGTGTGTATACTCCAAGTCCAACGCTGCCTTGTATAATGGCCAAACTAGGGATACTGGAATGGATCGCCAGGGGTTGATCTGATACGACTTCATGTCATAATATTTGTCATCCCACGAAGCTTCCTGTGTCGGCAATCTCGACTGCAGCAAATTGTTATCACAACGGACGCCTAAATCTAAAGCCACACAAAACTTAAAATAAACCTACAGTAATAGTCCAGCATATTGCAAAAGGAACAGATTGGCTGATCCATCTGTTCCCTGCAGTACACACCATATCTGTAGACTTTCATATGCTGTATAGAATTGTATGGACTTTCATAACTGTATACGGTGTACACATGTCTGACCATAGGTTTTATAATGTGTTATGATGTGTTATGCCTATTTGGATGCCTGAGCACCACCAAATCGCACTCAGCGTTCCCGGCTTGATCCATTCAGCTGCTTCCTGTCCAGACTGGGGCCGCACATGCGGCAAAGCCGCGATGCCTTGGCGGGGAGTGTCACCACACTGACCATGTCAACCATGTCCATGTGGCAACGCAGGCGTGACATATCACATATCTATGCTCGTCCATCTATCTGCCCATCTATCTATCTAATTTATACAATATCCACGATATCTACCAAAAAATGATCCAATCTCTGTTGGTCGGACCTATCTAGTCCGTCATAGTCCATCTAATCCAATTTGAGCAAGAACCTCATATCATCTATATATCCAATCTAGTCTTCTGGCGTCTTATCCTCATATTCAATGTCGATCTAATCCAATATCCAATATGTGTCGAAGCCAGCCCATTCTATCCAGCTTGTCTATCGATTCCAATTGCATCTGTTGTATCTGTCTCTGTAGCCCCAGCCCCTTCCCGGATTTTGGGGGCCTGCCTCCTGCCCAACGAAGTTGTATGCGTGGCTGCAAGTGGCCTCCCATTCGCAGTGGGCCTTCCACCACTGCACCGCGGCTCCACATGAGGGCAATCCCAAACGTCGGGAAATATTGGTTGAACATGTAGAAAATGCAGCAAACCCTACGGCTGTGGCTCTGGTCCTGATGGGATTCAGGATTTTCTATCCATGCATCGATGCATCAAGCTACCTGGTGAATGAGTTCATACATGAACTTGACCTGTTGCACATGCATCTAGATGTCAATCTCAATCCATCGCTACTTGCCGGATGAAATATATAGTCTAGATTTTGGTTCTCATGCAACTCTCGTCTGAGTCTATCCATCTGACTACTTGTGACATAAAGTGGCCCTTCAGCCAAGAATTGAGAGCTTGAAATGGAAATGCCATCGACCATTTGCCCACCAGAGGCAGAATCCGAGCCTGCACACTTTCCATTGTTTAGAATTCAAGGTGGATTTCGGGTATGCTGTTCTATCAGCTTCAGAAAGAAAGTTTGGAAAGCATCACGATTTCCCCTGAGATAAATCAAAAACAAACCTGGATTATCCTTCTGCATTGACTTGTTGATGACCTTTGGCATATCAATGCATATCGTTTAAAGCTGTTGCAAGTAGGCCAGAGCAGTGCGTGGTAGTAGAGTGCATGAAAGATAATGAAGTACTACAGGTATGTAACGGTATGTAGACATAAGTAGATCTAAGCCGATCTAAGTAAATCTCCACGTAGATCTAAGCAGTGCTGCGCTTAGTGTATTACAATGTTGGCTGTTGCAAAGTGCTGCCCTGCAGGATCCAAGGCTTGTCGACTCCTTTTCTCTCGGCTGAGCATCCAACCGGGGCAGCTGGGTGTCGCGGAGAGGATCTGTCAGAAATTCCATATGTCAAATGTCAAATAAGTTGCAATGCTGATGGATTATCATATTATGAAACAAAAAAAGCCAATGTCACCTCATAATTATCAATTATCAATATTAATGTTGTTCTTACCAGGAGTCTTGATTCAGGAGGCCGCGAGGCGACGTTTTATTCCCGGCAAGAGTCGGGTTGGACTGTCCTCGACAATTTTAAGATCAAGTAGTACGGTTGTGATCGCAATGAGGACATGGAATATACTGAGTTGTGGTGGTGAGGTGCTAGTGGTGATGGTGATGATGACTAGGATACTGATTGTGGCCGCAACCAAAATACATCAAATTACGATATATTATCATCTACAACAAAATTGCCTCTTGGAACCTACGATGAGGAGGTTGTGTTAGACCCTGCTGTCACTGGCACAAAGAGCAGCGGGCAAGGATGACTACACATGATCATAGAGATATCCAGGTTCCCAGACCCACATGATCAAACATTGAACAAAACACGTCAAATGTATGTATATATATATAATATAAATAATATATATGTCAAAATATATAGTTTTATAATGTTTTACATATATGCCATCATTCGATGATTCTACATCATGTCGTAGCGGAAAGTTTGTCGTGTTTCCCTCATATGTGACGATGGTTGTCTGACCTTGCTATCCTCAATTGGTGTGAAACAACAATGAAAGAACAAGCGCAACCCAGCATGGATGTTAAAATCCTGCGCAGCAGAAGCTATCCATGTTCCGATGTTGTTTGGGGCTGTACTATTTCATGTCCCAATTTGAGTGGAAGGAAACATCTCCAACACGATGCATGTATTCATCTTGTGAATCTGCATCTTGCCACAGTTTGAGCCAACACGACTCACATCCTCACATCCTGAGTACTAAAAGGCAGTGTCATTTCAGAGTGAAGCAGTATAGCGATTGACAAACACGGTTCGCTATTGTCCTCGCGAATCAAATTGGTCTTGTTTGAGAACTTATGATAGAGATGGTTTCCCTGGTCGCTTCAAAATGGATTGCCTTTTCCATACTTTCTATCCTTTTTGACTTGTTCATCCATTTTGTTCACCTGTTCATCGCTGTATTGCTGGTCTCACGTCCAACATCTTTCAACATCCAGGCGCACGAGGCGCCACCGGGCGCAGCTTCCCCAGAACCTGTCAGCCTCAAACCCCGCAAGGCTCAGGTGGTATGCCATGGCTTGCCGCAGGGGCAGCCATTGAGCAGCCTGCAACCTTTGACCTGTCGCGATCTGTGCAAAGTGCAGAAGCTCCAAGCTCAAAATGAAACTAAGACATTGGCGAATCTTTCTCTTTCTGCGCTTGTGCCTATTGCCTCACATGTCGCATCATGTCGCTACTAGCGATTTAGTATACTCTCTAGTGTCTAGTGGTCACATTTTCCAAATAAGGTCTATCGGCCCTCCCCTGCTCTTGGTCAGCTGTCCAATGTCATCAGTGGCCATGAGAATAAAACCACGACCACGATCAGGGGAGGATGATGCCGCCGCCGCCGCCACCACCACCATCATTGTAGTCGTCATGATTATCATCATCAATCATCATCAATCATCATCAATCGTCATCAATCATCAATCATCATCAATCATCCTCATCCTCATTGACAACGACAATGGTAACTATACAGGCAAATACAGAATACAAAAACAAAATATTAAATATAACATAACAAACAACAAAACCTGGAATCAAAACCTGGAATCCGAGGATCTCACTCGTCCCAAAGGCCAGCCTTCTGCGAGTGTTCATCACTCAGTCCAAGTCGATGGGTGCTGACAAAATGTTTCAGTGCGGCTGTTGGCATCTTCACTTGCTACTAGACAGCCACACTGCCCCCATCTTGTAAATGTATATATAACATTATGTAGCAAAATGCTGTGATATATTGTGCAAAGCATACTTAGAAATTAATAAATGTATTCCTCCAGACTATCAGGCAAGATACATTAGATAGACACAAAATGTCACAGATGTACGCATGCGTTACGTCACGTGCGCATCGCTAGAGAGAATTGGCCAAAGCTTCTGGATTTTAGATCTCTCCTTGCCCATCTGGAATCATAAGGTTTAAACGAACCAGTCTGCAAATCATCGCAAACAAAAACAGTGGAGAAAAGAAACAAGCTGTCAAAAAAACAACACCAACTCGCCTCCGGTGAAGCAACATGTCCCATTTGGGTTTCAGGTTTCGCCAATGATGCCAACTCGTAAACAAGCAAAGGTAAGCTTGGGCAAACCCTCAAAGGACAGACTGCCCGCCTTCGATTTCCCGGCAAGTGGGAATGGGCCTTGTCGCATCTTGTTGCAGGAACATCCGGATCTTGGGTCTGTTGCCCAAAATTAACAAAAACAGAGGAAACATGACTAATTGATACTAATTGGTGTAAGGGAAAATAGGAAACCATGGTTTACTTTTTACCCAAAATGTACTGTAGGGTTTTCCTATAGATGTTCTCTGAAACCAAGTCTGAGATTGTGAGAACAAATTCATGGGGGCAAATGAAACGGCCACTAACATCACTAACTTTTGATAATTCGTTGACTGAACTATCGCCAGCTATCCATTGATCCGTAGCTACTCAAGCTATCCTTTAAGGAGTTGGGAAGCGTGGAGAAAATCACTGACCGCACTCCTGAGTGCTTGAGAACATCTTTCCTCATCAGGCTCCACATGCATGTGCAGTGGAATCTCCACCATAATCATTTTAGATCATAGAGTACAGATCCATGGATAAGGTCGAATCAAACTTGATGCACCTAAAAAAACATTAAAAATAGGGGCCAAACCCCTCAAACAAGACAAAATTGGATCACCACAACGAATAGCGGATAGCGGGCGTCATTGCTGTTGCTATCTTTGACCTCCAGGTCCAAGACCCTGGCGCTTCGGCTCGCGCAGCCTGTGACAATGGCAGAGGGTCACCCAATGGGTACAGCCGTGTGAAGATTGTAACTTGCAGTTCTCAAGCAG
This sequence comes from Symbiodinium sp. clade C Y103, assembly GCA_003297045.1. Lineage (NCBI taxonomy): Eukaryota > Dinophyceae > Suessiales > Symbiodiniaceae > Cladocopium > Cladocopium sp. clade C. Next base: position 207,882 of record BGPT01000626.1, on the reverse strand, counting down.
CAACTGTCAACTGCAAAAGAGTTCAAATCTTGGAATTCCGGAGAGATTATATATTGTATGGTGCAATATTGTTGTGACAATATTATATTATTGAACCAATATTCAGCATTTAACTGTTAGAATCCTCCCAACACCAGCGACATCAGACAACCTTAAACGCCGCTGCAGCCGTTCCGGCCACCGTTTTGCGGCGCTTCGAGGACGACCTACCAAGTTGAGGCAAAGCCGCATCGTCACCATAGGGCCATAGGATGCTCAAGCTGTTCATCAAAGTGTTCATCATGTCTTATCCATGTCTTCTCCAAGTTTTCTTCTCCATGTTGACGCCACCATCTTCAGAGATATTCCAAGCTGGTTCCATCCACAAGTTGGCTCTGAAAAGACATGACACCCTCCAAACATCTCCACACCTTGCAGCTGAGTCTGACAAGCTTCGGCTTGTTGGCGCCCGTCGCTTGGGCGTCTCCTGGCGCTCCCAGCTGGAAACAAATGTGAGGACCCCCAGGATGGGCCATCTCTGCCTAAAAATCATGGGATATGATGCATACATTGCCTGCATATACTCCTGAATCCTGCCACAAATGCCATCTGACCCGACTCGTTCATCCTGTTACAAGATTGAACCCTTCAAACCGATGCGGGTTGCATGGCTGCAAAGATCAGGGTGCCTTTCTCTTTTCTGGAGAGTCATCATCCTGAAGCTCCATCTGTGCAAGGCCTCAAAAGAAAGTGCTGGTGTCGGATGAGCCTGAAAACAAACGACGCAAACTTAAAGATGATGGCAAAATACGTAAACATACGTAAACACGTGTATCTATAATGTCTACACACGAATATGTACACTACCTGTTTTACTTTCTTTCACAATATGTATACCAACTGTTTTATGTCTTTCATCGTGTTTCTCTCGACTCAAAGATCGCAGATTTGAATCTTTGCAGCATCCAAGCTTTTGGAACAATAAGAAACATAACGAGTTCATAACGAACAGCACGCGGCTGGTCTCGAGGTCACCATGATTCGGTGTACTCCAAGGCGAGCCAAGCCCATCCGAGCCCCTTGCGCTGCTCTGCACCTTGCTGTGACACGCAACTCGTAAGTGAATTAACCAGCTCCACATTTGCCAATCACCTTGACAGGTGAAATCTCCTGGTGAAAATTGTCAAACATGAAGAGAATTCAGAATTATATATATGTAATAATATAATATATTATAATATCATATAATAAATTAGACTATGAACATCAGTAACCATCGAAGTGATTGCAGCCACAGAATCACTGACCAAAACAACTTTCAGTGGTTTCATGATTGGCAAAAGTTACTGCTAGGAATGGCAGTGTCCAATTCGAGGCATCGGTGGCGCACCTCCCACCATTGAGACTGCCACCGCCAGGCCAAAACCTGCCGCAAACGTCGAAAGCTGCTGCAACAACGACGACAACGCCAACGACAACGACGGCCAAGACCAAGAAGAGCAAGAAAAACAATAGGAAGAAGAAAAAGAAGAACAAGAAGAGGAGGCTCTAGCAAGAAGAGCAAGAAGAGCAAGCGGAACAGAGAGCAATAACAGGCGCAAGAGCAAGGGTAAGAGATGGCAAGAGTCAGAACAAAAAAAAACAATAGCAATCAACACCGATTCAACACCGCCAGCACCACTTTCACTTTAGCACTGCTGGCATCAGTGATTCTCCCCTGAACTCATGGTATCTCCTGGCACCATGTCAACGTGGTCCGCCTTCAGGAGGAGTCTCTTCATTGGAAGCTGGAATCGCCTCAGCAAATGCTGAATGATTTGAAAGATGTTGGATGATTCTGCATGATTCTGGATGAATTTGGGATCTTTTGAGCCTCCAATTGCAAGCGTTTCCAGATTTTCCGACTTTCCCAAGCTATCAACCGCTGCTGAGGTTGGAGCTGGCGCAGATCCATTCACCGACAAACGCATTCGACCTCGACCATCTCGACCTGAGCCTCAGAGCATGGCAAATGCTCGACACTTGCCCATGGATCTGGAAGTCAAATTTGTCAAATGGATGAAGTGGTTTAGCCATGTTCAGCCAAATCTCCCTTGCTATTGGACAGACTCATACACCCCGCACAATGACACAGAGATCTTCACAGCCCACAAAGCCATAGGGGGGAGCCCAGTGAAAGCCTACCAGTCTCATCCAGCTACGAGAGCCGACGCATGGAGCTGACCGACCTGCCGCCCTTCAATGCTTCGACAGAGCTCTGAGAGGCCATACGACTGGTGTGTCCATCCTTTGAGCCTGGAGCAAAGCCCCAGCTCCCCTTCTGTCAATGGTGTTGCGAGTGTTGAAGCACATCGGATGGCAAATCACCAGTTTGTTGTGACTGTTGTTACACTTTCCAAAAAAAATAGAAGCAACTAATTAGCTATAGCATGCTGGAGCTGTATGGCCATGGGTGCTTCATGCATATTGGACTATTTCTATCTATTTCTGTCTTCAAGCTGTACCTTGCCCCTCCCATCCCCTTGCCATAGAAGATATAGAAGTCCGTTCCGGGATAGGAAATCGATGAAAACTTGGCCACAACCTGACACCCGTTGGAGCCCTGGGTACGCCGGGCCTCGCAGTACAAGCCTGCGAACCTCATTGGCACCTGGCCGTCCAACACACACCTTGATCATGATTGGAATGCCCAAAACAGTTGGCTTACACCGTTGGCAAGGTTGGCAAGGTAGACCATTCTATTGCCTGGAGTGGCTTTACTCAAGTTTTCAGAAGCCATCTGTAAAGGTTAGCTCCAGCCCTGACAGGATCAATTGGATATATACATATATATATATATATATTTAGATTGATACTCCATTTGGTGTCCTGCCACTGGCAACTGGCTCAGTCCATCCTCGCACAGCAAATGAAGGCTTTTAAGCGAGCTCCGGAAGACGCTTCCATTCGCTCAAATTACACATGGTGGCGACCCCGCTGCAGTGAGTCTGCAGAATTTTGCCCTAATGAACTGCAGGTGAACCTATCTTGGCTCAAGGTTTCCTACAAGCAAATGTAACTCCCAGCACCTTCAGAACCAGTCTTCTGCCTGGAAGGCAATGACAAAAGAAGTCTGCATTTGGGGCAAGCAAAACTCTAGCAGATGTATCCCAAAATAATCCATTGGTATTCATTTATTCGCATTTGCCTTCTATACCCATATCGAATATACCATAATATACCACAACGCCCCATGTAATGTAAGGTCCCCCGGTGCTTGAAACACGGGCGGCATTTCTCAAGGTCTAGCATCCTAATACCATTCTCACTGCCAAGATAAAGTTGCGCAATCTAGTTCCTCTTTTCTTTGAACCCCAGTTGCCCAGCAAATCGAAGCATGCTTATGTGGGCCCATGGTAAAAGGATTCAAATACATCAGTATAAATATAATACTTATATAACTCCTTAGAAATTCTATGAAAAGCATTGAACATGGATTGAACATGGATTGAACATGGATTGAACATCGGGCTGCTAGTTGATGCGAGTCAAACCAAGCGATTCGACAACCGGCCGCCTGGTCTTCGGGGTCACCTGAGGGGATTCCAAATCCACTGGTTCCTGGCGAGCAGAGAGGCCATCAGAGGCTTAGTGACTGTTTAGTGGCTTGACATTGTTGACATATCAGAAATTGTCCAACTTCATCCTGACTTGGGGATAGTTGCAAAGTTTGAACTCTCAGTACCTTCATGTGCTCGCATTCATGCGCTGTAGGCTGTACAGTAGAAGGTGACTTGACAAGGAATCTTACATGGCACCACGAATGGACTGCTTGAAATTTGGCGAAGGAGACTTCAAGCAATTGGGTGCATTCTTTTCAAATATTTATTCTGGGAGTCAATGTGATATGATGCTGGTACATACGTCTATTTTGCATGAATATGGACATACACATCATGTGTATATTCATGTATGCATAAATTGTATATACAAACGTCCATCACATACATATACACATCATCCCTGATGGTTGCATACATTCTACTGTTCATTGCCCACCATCAACATGTCAATATCTACGTGTATTGTAGATATTAATATATATGTATATACATTATGCAATATATGTGTCATTGCTACTAATATAAAATAAATGTATGTAATAGTCTTAAATTGTGTGATAAGGTATGTGTGTATAGGCGTTATATGATATCATGTTGTATACACATGAATAGTTCCATGTATATAAAACAATGCTACAAAGAATCTATCCCAGCATCGCCTCGCTAAGGCACACGGCCGGAGAGTGGGAAGCGTCATCAAGAGCTCTGTCACCTGCAACAACACCCAGCAAACCAAAACGATGGAGATGACATCATGATGATGACAACCAAAAAATGAACTTCAAAAAAACATGAGCCAACCAAAATGGCTTCTCACTTCTCACCATTCTGAACCAAGAGAAGTAGATCTACAAAATCTGCATCGTTGAACATCAAGAATACTGTATGGAAAATCCGACCTTCACAGAGCTCTTCGGAATTCCATGAATTTCAGGATCCTGCTTTGAGCACGCCTTCGTCTTTGGGACTTCTCCCCTCAGATTCAATGGGTCCATCCTTGAGCCTCGGAGGGTGCGTTCGCAACAATGTTGGGAAACGAAAGGTGACTTGGGCAAGGCCTGGCACGCCCTTCTGAGGCACAACGGAGTGCTCCTGTGAGATGTGTCATCTTCGATTCTTGGTCCACTTTGGATTCACTTGGATCCAATTGTATCGACTTGGCATTGCTTTAGAGTTGCTTCCTGATCATGGCAGCTCTGCAGTAGCTATAATGTTGCTGTTACAGCCTCTCCGTTGCCTTTTTTGCAGGTCGTACAACCGAGCCCAGTGCACATCATACACATCATCATCCATGTGTGAATTCGAGTATGCTCAGTATTGTGTACTGTATACGCATGGTTCACCCATGGTCCAGGGCTTTTCCCAACTAATTACTTCAATAGACCAACAACGGAGGAACTGCGTGTCCACAACCTTGTAGTTGGTAACAGCTGATTGATATTTGGATGGGTTTATAGTATCAATCCCACTCTCGCACACAAGGCCTGTACCTCCAAGATCCATCATCCATCACCACGACCTGAAGATCAGCCAGCACCCAAAGATGGGTCATGCCCCATAGCTTTGAAGATATATAGAGCTGAAAATCCTCAAACATCCACGGCCCGGAAATGCTTTCAAACAAGTCATAACAGGGCACGGAGTAGCTTGAGGGAACAGAGTCTATGCTGGCTCAAAACCCTTGCAGTGTGATTTTGCAGTATGATTTGTGCATTGTCGCACCGTGTGTGGTTGCACATGAAACATGGCGGTTCATTCGCAGTAGATGTCGAGTAGATGTCGCTCCAAATGGACAAGTTCTGCCAGAGCAGCTTCTGCTGCCACGCCTCGTCGACAGTATCCGGCCTTGTCTCCAACCAGTGAGCCCCTGCCCCCTAGGATACTGGACACTGGATTCCATACTATGTAAGTATATGATATGTACATTAATATACATATATATATATATGTGATATATGATGTGTAATTATATATTATATACAATATTTCAATTAAGGTAGACTATATATGACTATATATGGCATATGGAACATTGAAGTGTGGCAATCAGGGATCTTGGGATCCTGTTGAGCCTTTTGGCCATTCTGTTGAGCAAGTTACCAGCAGTAGAGCCAGTCGGGGTCCGGGCGTAGACGCCAGGATGTTTGCCACGTAGCTATCTCTTTGGAGGTCTTGTGGTCTCAGGATGAGTGTACCTCATTTGCGTAGCATCAGGTTTTTGGTCACTATGGTGCCCGTTGATGTCAGGTGTATAAAGGGCCATCCAAACCATCCCTACATAGATACGTATCATGATATAATTATCCAGATACCATCCAATGTAAATTACAAATTACGTTGTTGGTCATTGGCTCCTCAGGCATGGCGACCCCGTCACCCAAACTGCTGCCGGGCGGACACAAAGGGCAGAGCCATCGCCGATTGAAAGCACCCATCTGAGAGAAGTGGATGGTGGATCGTGGCTGCTGCCCATAGTACTCCAAGGGGTACAGTATGTGAGTGAGGCATGCATCATGATGCAAAGTGATGCTATCCAACCGTTGTTCAACAAGAAATGCTTGTCAATTGTAAATTGCGTCATCATAAGAAGGTACTACACCTTGCAGTATAGATACGAGTCTAAATTCTGAGTTCCATACCTGAGGATGCGCGTGCTATCGCGTGCTATGTCAAGTGATTTCAATCTGCACATGAACTTAGAAATTGGAATGCCCCTCAAAGAGACAATCCAATGCTCTATGATGAAACCACAGGCACTTGCGAGCGAAAAGTTTGAAGTTTGCCAGGGTTGCTAATGGAAACACTTCACTGAGTGACGGTGGAGGCAAGGTCTTCCATCTAGACATCGGTATCACTTATTGATGTGAATCATTGAACTGACTGAAAGCAGGGAGGGGTAGACCCGGTGCGACCTGACGATTGCTTCGAAGATAGGCGTCCAAGCTGAAACACTGCCTCAGCTTTACACCAGTCAGTGGGACTGCAATGAACACTGCAAGGAGAAACCAGACTGCCAAGTGTCGGTTTGCAACATATTACAATTTACATATTCAATCGTATTCATATGTCTCATGGATATACATCTATACATGTACAGATTGAACCTGGCTGAACCTGGTGGCCCATGGTGGCCCTGCAAACCACAATCCTTCCGGTGTGGCTTTGGCAGTTGGTCATTTCATGTCATTTAACATCATTTCATGTCATTTCCAGCGTTCATGATCTGACTAGAAGCTTTCGCTTTCGGTACATCCAATGCTCCAATGCCAACATACAGTGGACTGCGACCGTTTGTTCGATCTTTTCCTCACTGCAACTGGACAGTTCGTGCGACTATTTCTGGGCGGCCCTTGCCGCTGTGACTGGAAGTTGGAGGGTAACGAAATTTAAGTGGCACTTGCCATGGTTTGACTAGCCTTGACTCGCAGGTGCCAATAAAAATGCTTCTGTGTGCTACAGCCACATGTTGCAAATGCTTTGAGCAGTTTGACACGTGGTAGGATGCGTTGAAGTGAAGGCTTCAAATGGCTTCAAACGCTGAATGTCAACAAGAGATCAGAGAACAAGAGATCAGAGAACAAGAGATTGTGGGTTCAATATGGTTCAATGATGTTGAATGTGAACTCCTTAGAACTGCCTTAGAATTTGTGAAGCATCCAGAACGAATTCCATCTTGTCCCTTCACTTCGGACCTTACAGGCAGATCCGCGGCGCTCAGGGAAGTCATCTCAGACCCAAATCCGACTCTTCAGAAGTCTCCGGGCTGCCATGGTAGTCCTGGTAAACCATCTGCAATTCTTTCTGCGTTCCAAATATTCAAATCCATAGGATTTCTAATGAGGTAAAGTTCATCTCCCACTGGGTGATGCCTGCCCACTGGCCCCACTGGCAACATGGCCATCAAGGCCGGAGGCGGAAATCTGAGGATGGGCTTGGAGCCAAAACTCAGCATTCCAACTTGCCGCCAAAGGAAGCAAGGGCAGCACATGCTTTACCTCATGGGCGTTTGTGTTGGAGAGATTCGCATGGTCATCGGAAAGACGTGGAGATGAGATGAATCTCTCTATCTCAGCCATGGCATCTTGGACTGCTGTCTTGAAACCAATGATGCAAAGCTCCCAGTCATGGACACGGAAAGTTACACATGTCTGGCGAGCAATTCTGGTCAAGACCTTCATATCTAAGCTGCACAGGTGGACCGCAGCTGTCACTTGAGTCACTGGTCTTTCAGTGCACATCTCCTCGAGATTCTGCAACAGAGCACTTGCCCATGCAATAGCCCGGGGTGTGCCAAACAATCTCACCTGTTTGTGGTGACGGTCGACATGGAGCCGACAAGATGTGAGGACTTGGATCAGGCCCAGGGCTCCGAAACCCTTTCTGGTTCTCAGTAACTCATACCAAACTGCTGGGGAAAGGTTCTTCGTCGGGCCAATGCATTCCTGCACCTTCTTTTTCACCATGTGCACATCATCGGATGTCCCAACGATTTCAATGACCTTGAGTCTGTCTTTCAATGTCAGGCAGGTGCCAGGGTACAAAGCCTTGATGTCTCGAAGTTTTTTCTGCAGTTTGCCAGTTCTGGCAGCATGCAGATCCCGGTCACTCAGCGGCAGATGCACCGTGATGTTGCCATCCCCGAAAACTGGCCCAGGGCAGCCAAGATCCATCTTGAAATACCCTGCAGCGCTAAGCGCTACCAGTGATATGCTGCTGGGCTAGGCCCAGGCAAGTGTAAAAAGGTTCTGCATGAAAACTGAAGCCAAAACGATTCGTGCAAAAACTGTTCAGAACTCACTGAACACAGCGACAAAGGAATCAGCAGGAATTCCTGGTTCAATTTTGATGATTGTGGTTGATTGTGTAAATGTTGTCCAGGCCTACTCCTGCACTAGGAGCATTCATCAACGCAAATGAGTCAACCTACCACATTAGGCAAGGTCCCCAAACGTGTGTTCACAGCGCTCACCGCGCACGGGATCCTGGACAGAGCGGAACAACTCATTGCTGGATGAAATGGTGGACAAATTATGGAATCTGACACGATTGTGTGACATCTTGATGGCAAGGAGTTGATGTCACAAGAATATGTGCAGACTTTCCAACACATCCAGCAAATGATTTCTTGAATTAATGAAGGCCGCCAAGGACATACAGCACACGCTTTGTAACATGGTCTGAGGAAATTTGCGAGGCACAGTTTGCCACCCCCTTTGGTAGAGTCGGCAGAAAGCAGCATTGGTCAAGGTGCTGTCTGCCTGGTTGACCAACAGCACAATCCATAATCAATAACTATCCCCTAATTTCACCATTCCTTTCAGTCACACAGTAGCTTCCCCACTTCCCACTTCCCCAGCGCCTGAACTCTCTCCATGGTGATCGGGCACTGCAACTTCAAGGTGTCTGAGCTCAAACAAACCAGTTCCTGCCCCAATCCAGGAATGGGAGATCCCAAGTTGTCGAGTTGGTATTATGTTTCATCATGTTTCATCATGTTTAATCAGTATGCTACACTTGTCCTGTATTCTGTATATTTCTGTATATATTTCTGTATCACGGTTTGACCCTGGAAATCAAAAAATCATTGTCCTCATGTCAACAGACTCTACTTGACTCTACTTGACAGGACCCACTCATGGGGAATCGCAGATGAGAAGCGTGCCTCGCCATCTCCAGAGCGGGTATCTTGGCAACAGCAAGGTCAAATCGGAGATGCTGGACCATTTTTTGCACCAAGCGAAGTTATGATGCTGAGTATGTAAGTAAAATTCAATTCAGCTCAACTCTTTCTGTAGCAAGTCGACTGACTCAATCTTGATCAAGAAAATGATGGCATACATTGGCATACAAATATACACAGTGTGTGTATGTGTGTGTTGTGTGTGTGTGTGCAGCAAAGTATCCCTACATGACAAAACTCGTGGCTGCGTTGCGTTGAGACAAATGTGGCACCGCCACCGAAACCATCACGGTGGCCGCCACCATTCTCACCATCAAAGTTGTCATCATCATCATCATCATCATCATCATCATCATCAGCAGTAGCAGCAGTAGCAGCAGAAGCAGCAGCAGAAGCAGCAGCAGGGGCAGGAGGACCTGTTCCTTCTAACACCTGGGGTTCCACAAGGCTATGTCTCACAGTTGGCCAAGTCTCACAGTTGGTATAAACCCAGATGCTCGGCTCCCCGACTGGCTGCCTGTTTGGCATGAAGCGCCTGAATCCGCTGCTGCGCCACCTTCGTCTCACATGTGGAGACCTGGCAACTAGGGATGGCTGGCAAGGATCTTCTGGCTTACTTCTTGAATGCCAAGATTGCTCAAGAGGATTTGCAGAGTGGTCGGGAAATGACAACGAGTACTGACTGATAGCTATACGATTCTCTGTGCGCCATGGATACAAGAACGCAAAAGGAACAAGCATGACACACACACACACACATTCAGACAAATATGAATATATATTGTATAACAAACATATAGGTAGATGGTATGTCTCTGAATTGCACCTATCTACAGTAGGCTTCAAGATCACCATTGATGTTTGTCCCTGCCGGGTCCCGTCTTGTCAGACATTGTCAGACCTGCTTGATGAGTCCTTCTTGGCTCTCATGGCTGGTGAGTAGCACCACCAGGACGAAACCCACGCAGTCATCATCCACCTTGGCTGAAATTTGGCCAGTGTGGGCCAGCGCCGGTCCGTTGGTCCTTCAGTCTTTCAGCCAGTCTTTATGACATTTCATGTATTCCAATATGAAGTTGTGCAGTATATGTTGTATTTCATGGTACTCGATTCCATTACTACCCTTGTCCAACCCCTTGTTGTTTTCCACTGTCAGGTCCATCATACTGACGTTCAGCTAGACATAGTCATGTGTTGATAGGCTCAGGCTACATTAGGATACAATACGTTTTCAGGATAACGACATTGTGGTTCCACAGAGGCGAACAATGGAATCGAGCATTGCCTGGTGTAGCTGGTGGACGGTTCTGAGATTGTGCTTGGGTCCCTTCAAAAGGATGAACTTCTGCACGGTCAAAGTCACAAAAGATGGTCCAAGATGACTGAGTGGGTTCTGTTGTGAGTCACCATCGCAATTACAAGGTGTTTCCATGAATCTCTGTGCCTCAACATCGCAATTACAGGGTGTTTCGATAAATCTTTATTGGGCAAACCACAAATGAAAAAAAATGAAAAATGATACTTCCTGAAAATAGAACATGTTGGGTTTATACTGGTTCTTGCAGTGTTTTTCAATATATATATATATAATATATATATATAAACCACATTCAGTTCATGCAGGGTGAAAATGCAATCGGGCGCCTATTTGATCCATGTCCATCCACTAAAAATGGTCTTAGACTTGTGCCATCTGCACCGGTGGTGTATTTTTGCTGATCAAAATCTAGGCGTCCAGTCAAGTCCAACACTTGGATACCAACCATCCGAACCTTGATGTCGTTGTGGCCTGCCTGAGAGCAGCTCCGAATTTGGTGGTGTTTATGTGGTGTTAATAGTTCAATTCTCTCGGGGTGCAACAGCAGGAAAGAGACATCGATTGCGGAATGTCTTTGTTGCTGCACATGAATATTGAGTTGGATGTCTTGGGAATTAACATTTGATAAAAGCATACAGTAAATGATACAGTGCTAATAGTATTTAAGGATATCTAAGGTAGGCTCTGGGCGTAACCATTTACGGGAAACCAGACCCAGACCGGCATTCCCATTGCAGCTCGGGTCGTCTCTACTGCCTTGAGGCCAGCGGAAATGTTCTCCGGCACATCCCGGCGCTTGTGGCCATCCTGCAGGGGATGAAAAAGATTGGCAAAGGAGATTGTGTATGGATAATGGTTGTAAAGTGTTGTACAGATGTTCGTCGATCAATGACATCAGAATACCTGTGTAATACGTATGTTGCGTGCCGTTCTATGTCCAAATTCACCATGATGTTGACTGGAAATCTGCAGGCGTGCTGCAGTACTATGCCGAAGTAAGGATCCTTTCGTTACAAGATGTTACAAGGATTTGCAGACAAGTCACACCATTTTCTGCTGATCCCTTAGAGGAACCTACTTATCATAGCTGAAGCACTCGCTGTGTGATCTTGGCCCCCAAACATACTGGTGACCGTGCAATGTGCAAGGGAAATCCTATGAAATCCTGTTCAGCCTACCAGGGCCTACCATCTTTATGGATCGACTGGGCCCTGCAGCTGTTCACCAGCGATACCCACGGCTATCCACAGGCTCCTCCGGAGGATGAACGGCAAAGACCTACGGCCGTGAGGAGTGGATGGAGTGGTAGCTGCTGTGGTTGCCCATGCTTTGGGTGAAATTATCAGGCACAAACTCGCTGTGAGAGTGAGCTCCTGTCGGAATTAGATACTTTCTTTTCGAAAGCCTGCAGTTCTGTATAATGGGGTGATTCTGGTGCCAAGTTCGGGGTCAGTGCACCCATACATCCCATACAACCTCATCCTGCCACCTGCCATCTCCACCAACTTGTACCCCAAAGGCACCTCAACTCCATTGGCGAAGAAGTGGATGGCACGCGGCCACACCTGACAATGCTGCGGGGAAAATTCAGTCGTCACAGACGTGGGGACAAGGTGAACTCCATGGCTCGATTACACTTGGTTTGTACAAGGATCACTGATGTCCCCCAGATATCACTGGATATCTGACAAGAAAAAGGACTAATGTCATCTTGCATCAGACTGTATCATACGTATACCCTCATATCCACATCAAACATGCTTCCTGATTTTGCATGTGCATTCCAAGTTTGGATTTCATTCGACGAACTTCCAGGTCCGTCCATTGATTCGATTGATATCTACATATATATATATATATATAGAGAGAGAGATACGTATAGATCCCCTCCACTGTTGTAGGGTCAGGTGCGCTGTGGCCTGCTCCACTTTGGTGCTTTCGACCTCAATCAAGGGCTCCAAAGGATAAGTCGATTGGCATCGCTAGGCCACTGAGTCACATGAGTCACATTTTTGGAGAAGTTGTATGACTTTTATGACATGTTTATGATGATTATCATGCCTATAGTTGGAAAATGTTCCAAATGTCAAGAGTGTTTGGTTGAGTTCTGGCCCTAGTTCATCATTCATTGATCCGTCGTTTCAGCTGGAGTTCTTGTATGACCAGTGCTGCAATGTGATGTCCATCATCACCATGGCCAAAAAGTTATCATGTCCACCTTTCTGGTCATGTCAGAGGCCAGTAGTAGTACGTGATCTGGTCGCAATCGTGGGTGCTTGATGGTGCTTGCTTTTTGGGTTCGATGTGGTTTCTGTTTTTTTTGTTTAGTTGTTTTGGATCATGTCCCCCAATGTCACCTATGTTGGTGATAATATCCCCAACGATACCCCATGTACTTTCCCAATTGTACCCCATTGTAATACATTGTAGCCATAGCCCTTAAATGATACAACCAATTGGCAAATCCCGAAGTATACCACAATATTGTTGATGAATATATCATATCCCCATAATTCCCCCATAATGAGGTCATACGAAACCACACGAAATCCACCATCCGAGCATTCCATGGCCGCCACTGTGCCGTCACCGTGCCGAGTGGCCCGGAGCATTCGCACCTCCACAGCCTTGCCCTCGCGACGCCACTGCCGCAGGTGGGGCAGCTCCTGTGGTGGATGCATTCGACCACTGATGGGTTCATGGCTGAGTGGTGACTTAATGCTGACTTAATGGTGGGTTAATGGTTGAAGGTGTGAGACTCTCCTAACCCCGCACCAGAACCAGGATTTCTTAACCCCGGACTTGTTTTTTCTTACCACGAACAAGTCTATTTCTAACCATGTGTCATTTTTTCTTTACCTTGCTTTCTACTACCTTCTACATTCACCTACCTTTTACAAGCCACTCCCAATTGATGGACAGTCATGCTGAAGTCATAGTTGCAGATGGAAAATCTTGGAATCGAGACAAAGTTAGACAAAGAGATCGCTGGATAAATGCCCTGTCACCTACCTTTAGGTCAACCACATCTGCAGCACTTCCGTAGTTTGAAGTCTTGCAGTGTCGCTTGGCTACGCTAGTGGATTGCTGCTTTGATGCAAAGAGCCAAACCCTGGAAACCTGCACCCACCCACCCGAGCTTTCCGCGAATTTTGGAATTCGTCTGGGAACAAGAGAATTGGGTCGGAGAGATCAAATTGCACTTGAAATCGCCAATGAGGAAGCCCGACAGCTGTGGAAAACATGCGAATGTCGCTCCCACACCAAAACTTCAGGCACGAATGTTGCTCACACTTCGTTTGGAATGGTAGAAGGTGGCTATTTCCACTACTTGACACAGCTCAGAGGTGTCTTCGACATGTTAGGATGGGCTGCAATGAATGAATATTTGATATGGGCTGAAGTGCAACCCATCATCCAGAACAACAATTGGATAGCTCAGGAATACGCCACCACTTTAGTTGCTTTATGTTGCTTTAAGCTGTTCATAGTTACAGTAGTTTTTCCAATGTTTTTCCATCAACTCCACCGCCCAGCCCAGTCCAGACTGAAGTCGAAGTGAGGTTCCGTGACCAACTGGTGCCTCAGACACTGAGGTGCTGGCACTGCAGATCCCCCGAAGGTATCCGAAGGTTTGGAAGGGTTCTTGAGCAGCCAACATCGAGATCGTTTATCGCTTATTATCACTTATTATCACTTACTATCACTAATTATCACTTAATACAGTTGATATCATTTATTGAACTGTGCAAATCATCAGCGGTTTCTCTGGAAGATGATAATCAGTGTGTACTGCATGCATTGGTACCAAAGGAACTCTTGGTCCCCCTTCATGGATAATTTTGTCCACCTAAAACTCACAGATCGCCCAGTATGGACCCCATGATCCCAAAGAGTTGGGCTGTTGATGGCGTGATAAGGGTTGCAATGGTTTGCAGCCCTGATACTTCAGTACGCCATCAGGAACCACCACCGAGTTGAAGGGATCCATCACCTGCTTTGGCTTTGGCAGCTGATCAACTTCCATCAGAGTTTCATAGTTGAGGACATTCAAACCCAGAGGATTCCCTCCACCAAAATTGGATGTTCTTCAGCCAGGATTGATCTAGAGGGAAAAAAAACACAAGGACCTTCTATAGTTGAATCTGGTGTTGTCGGTTGATGTCGAAAAAATGTTTAGCGCCTTGAAGCGGCAGACTGGGCACCAGAAAGACTCTGGACTAGCGCTGTACCTGGGAAGCTACCAGGTGGACCATGGTAAGAACCCGTCACGACTTGGAGATGCTCATTTCAGCTGGAAACCGAGGTTTTTGTTTGACCTTGAGATAGATTAAGTGGATAGTATGTGGCAGTAATTTATCAATTCCATTCAATTACACTATATCCATCCAGAGCTCTCTGCGGTCAGTTGCGCTGGATCAGCGGCATGAGGGAGCGATTCAAGAGGCATACTAAGTAGGTGTAAACCCTGTCAGACCCAGTTTTCTCTTAGTGAATGAGAGATGACATTTGTGGAAACTTTCTACATCCTGGTATCATCTTGTATCCATTTCTCAAAAAATGTCACCCAGTAAAACATGTTGCCCAGTCCCTGGACGCACCGAGCGTTGCCGAGATCGTAGAGCGCCTGCCAGGACTTTCATCCCCAGTGGCTATGGGCAAAAACGATCAACCCAATCAACCACCCCAAAAAAATGATGGTTTAGTACCCAGCTATCTACCAGCCATATAAAATGTATATATATGTATATACATATACATATTAAATAGATATATATATATATATATTATTATATATATTATTATATATATTATTACATATATTATTATATATCATTATATATTATACACATTAATATGTATATATGGGTCCACTCCTTTTGGTATCCCATGGTATCCCAATGACTGGTCCCCAAATGACCCCGGAAGTCAACCTGACATCGTCCACATCGCAGGAGCTGTTGCCGTGAGGCCGCCCAAAGGCTGGCCCCTGGGACTGGACCTGGGCATCAACTGGAGACACCTTTGGGAGATATCCGGTAGGTTCTGATATCATCCTATCAAATTATATCAGATATTGCACATATACAATCAAACATATGCTTTACATATATTGAATCAATATTGAATGTTATATTATATATCAATATATATCATATTTATATCATATATAGAGTACTTATTCAAGTATTTTGGGATGCTCTAAGGATTCTTTCAGAAGTCAGCTACCAACTGTATCACAACAGCTGAGACTCGAATGGCTGCCCAGTGGCTGGGCAACAAATTTGGCTTCCGAAGCAACCCACAGCTCAAAGCCGGTCCTTCGGGTCTGTGCTGATTCACAGCCTTGGGACATACTATAGATGTATACATAATTATAATTAATTATACATATACATAAGATGACGATAGGAAAGATGAATGTATAAATATGTATGTACATAAATGTGCATACATGTAGGTACTCAGACTTGTTAAAATAGAAATATGCTTTAGCCTGGGTTGTTTCAATACGCCTTCAGCATCTTCTGGAGAACAACCAAGGCAGGAATCATCCCCCTGCACGGCACTGCAAGGCCCTGCACCCTGCCTGTTGTCTGTGAACCCCCTGAGGGTGAACTCTTCACCATCCTTGGTCAGACTCAACCCATCTCAACCCTCTGGTTCAGAGTCGACTCAACCAAACCAAAGAGCTGAATCTCGAAGTTCTCTGCCACGTGCAAAGGTTCCCAACCGGCCCAAAAAAAATAAGTATGCCCGTCCTTTTCACTGGTAGCAATGTAATTAGATCTTTATCTATCAAATTCTATCAACATTCTCAATGCCCTCAAGACTGTAACTTTTCAGGCAAATATCATCTGTCATCATCATCATATTTTATCATTCTCAACCTGAGAACTCACCACTGCAACTGACTTCTCCAATGGGGACGCTTTTCCCGGGAGCGCGCACGGGACTGCCGCAGATCGGCCCTTGGTGCGGCCCCCGCCACGACCTGAGAACCCATCTTACAGCAACTAGAGTTTTTGATACAGTATAGCTTTTGCATGCTTTTGCTTCAAAAAACACCAACACGATCCAACTCGCAATTTCATTTCTCTGGGAACCCCAAGTATACCACTAGAATAGAAACAGGGATTCATCTAACTCTGGAGTGTCATGGTGCAAAAGTGTGCAAAACGCCGACACTGTTACAAAGAAATCACCAAACATGCACCAATGTCATCCAATTTCTTCATATTCTTCATATGTCCAAAAAAATCCACCAAACCGCACGCACCTTGAGGAGATGCCGTGGCCTTTGCCTTCGGCGATTTCCTTGGACGACAGGGGGTCCTAGTGGAGACGCCGGAAACGTGTGACAATTTTAAAAGTGAGGATCCTGAAATTCGCACAATTCACATCGATATTCAATGTTTTCGTATGTTCTAAATCCAACATTACCTAGCACTACAAGTAACAGCTACAACATCCATTCAACTCTGCCAGACTACCAAAAGCTTCACTTGGTCTGGCAACAGGTAAATCAAAAAAATGGCGCCAAATATGCACACAAAGGTCTGTACACAAAGGTCCCCAATTGACAGGACATCCCTACAGAAGTTGTGGCACCGTTGGGCTGCTGAGAGGCACCTCTGCCCAGATCTTGGAACACCGGGGGATGCAGATGACCAAAAAAAGTCTTGGGGATTGTCAATTTGTCAAATTTGTCAATGATTGAGTGTAGTTGATGATTGTACGATGATTATCGCTGGCTCATACACTCATAAGTTTCATATGATCCATAACATCCATAAGCATGGCATACATACATGGCATTAGGGTCTTGGTACACCCCTGGCAACCCACCGATGCCATCGTCGCAGCTGGGGTCACCCGACGCCAAGAGACGATCGGCCACTGCTGCCTGCGAAGCGCACAAATACAGCGCGGATATGCGTGGATGGTGTTGCACCATGTGGCTCTGTGGCTCAGAAACTATTGGTCAAGATATGTCAGAGATTGCGAATATATTGTGAAGATATGTCAAGATTGTAGATGTGCCTAGTGAATCTTAATGATGTAAGTACTGCAAATCTAGCAGAAAGTGACTGGAATCATCCAACATTCCGAACGCAGCGGGATAACATCACTTTGTCCCAGCCTCACCGCCACGGAAGGCCACTAAGCGTTCCACCATTTCTCCCTTTTTGCCCACATGCGACAAGCCATGCTCCTTGCAGAGCTCTCGCAACTCCTGGCACAGACGTGGTTTCGAAACTGGGATTCGGAGGTCTTAAGAGGACCAACTGTATATAATATACAATGTACCCACAATAGGATATATGATAAAATATGCGCCATCATGCGATGTTTGAATATGGGTATATCAATGTGATTACTTGCATGTGTATATCATATCTATCTACTGTGTATGTATATGGTGCAAACGACCAGTCTTCGCGAACAAAAAATTACTTTCGCGAATCTTTCGCGAACCCCAGGTTTATCTTTCGCAGGGTCTCATGTTAAAATCCTTCGCTAAATCTTTCGCAAAAAAAACTGTCCAAAAGACAGAAAAAAACTCTCGCGATCTCATGTTGGAACCCTGGCGGCCTTTGCAATCGACAATCTCTACATGGACCTTTAGATCGATAATCACGTATAGAACTATGATTATATATGATATGTAGAATTATGTAGACATATGTAGACTATGCATCCCCAACCAGCGCCTGTAAGGAAGTATCAGGAAAAGGTATCAGCCAAATCGCCCGGATGTGAACCCATCGCAGCCCATCTCCAGATCTTTTTGCGCAGCAGCATGGCTTTGCAGGTCTCTGTTCAGCTGCGAAGCTTTTAAATCAGGCAGTGGTCACTAGGCGGACGCGGCCAGTCCCTCATGGGTCTGTCCAAAGAAAGACCGGGACGGCCGTCCTTTCCCTGTTGGAATCCTAAGGTGTTCGGACGACTCCCTGGAGACCCTTATGAAATTTCTTGCCTCCTTTCATGATGCGATTCTTTAACGTTCTTTACCAAGCTCGCCTCTGGAATCAGGCTGTGACTCTTAATGGATGATTGCACCCACTGTTGCATTGAGAATTCCTCAACAGTTCATCATCCAAAGTTTTTCTCTGCATTTCTGATTCCTTTGATCCACCCATCAGCTTTGCCTTGGGATTCCACTTCTTCGCTCCACCAGCCCGTTGTAGCACACCGGACCGACACACCGGCCCCGGTGCCATTCTCTCACACGTTGTCCGAGCACAGGAGCTGTGAGACAGGGATGCCCTGCGCAGGGTGGTGCAATGCACAGCAAGAAAGGGTACAGAAAGAAAACATGAGACAACCTGAATAGCAATCAGACCTGACGAGCAAGGTCTTCTTGCCAAGAATTCTGGTTTCTTTTCGCAAATAGAAAAGGTTGACTGGATGAAGATACTTTAGGTCCCTGATCGTCTCTCGAGCTTTGAGAGGGGAGCCCAGTTGCCTTGAGGTTCGATTCTTGTGCCCTCTCAAGACCTACTACATGCTTAAAGTAGTCTGAGCCTCCAAAATCACTAACAATAGACAAACATACCTTATGTTAGCACATAGCACATGTTTTCCCAACCTGATACAGCTTCGGAACAGTGAGTCACTAAGTAGCTTGGACTGAAATGTGAATAGTAACCCATTTCTGTCGATAGAGCCACGCAAAGTCCGAAGTGATTTCACATTCATCGCCTGCTCTTCCAAACACAAGGCATTGACCGTGGTCATCTGACATGGCCACAAAATCAGATCATTAGCAGATCAATGTTCAGTATGCTTGGTTCAGGGGGCCTACAATTGAACATGCTGGGTGTTATCCACAACATCCCACAACTCTGATTGAACATAGGGCATCTCATCCACCACATGTCGATCCAATTTCCCAGAGCTTCAGCCTGTCTGATGCAGCGGATGTAATGATAGATGAAGTCTCCCATCACCTGAGATGCCCGTTGAAGCCGTGTAATGGTCCAATTCCATAGGTTGCTCAACTCTAGATGGTACAATTCAGCAATTTCTTTGTGGTAATTACATGTAAGTACAACATGAGCAACAACAAACTAATCCATGAATTACATGATTACATGAATGTTACTATCATACCATATGCAATGGAATTTTGGAGGGGCGTCTCCATGTGATCAAAATGCTGGTGGCAGAAGAAACGTGGGTTTACCATGATTTACCCGCAGAATGTTGGCCAAACGATTCACAGCCTCAGTTCAGAACCGTGAGATTGAAGGACCATGTCAACACCATGCGATCAACGCCTCCCTAGTAAGGCCAACTGAACTAGTGGAGCCTTCTTCCAACCTTGTAAGTCAGAGCCGCATGAATCTCAGCAGAAAAACTTCGACTCAAACGTGTTTTGTAACCAGGTGTGAATCTTCAATCTCCAGTGTTCAGCATCTACTTCAAACAAATCCGCCTTTGCTGGAAGAACCCTAGAAGCAGCCCTGCTTGGCAGATTTGTGACCTTCTGCCAAGGAGCAAGCAACTGAACCAACTGGGTGCACACCACCCAGTTCCCCACGAAGGCTTTGATCGTATGGTTTGGATTCCTCAGGTCAGAAGCCACAAATCATCGGCTCCCACCAGACTGACTAGGCATGCACAGTTTCTACAAGGTGATCTGCTAGCCTGCTAGCTGAACTATAATGAACTATACAGTACATATTCATGACATTTCATGACAAAACCTGGCATGGTCTGCAGTGGCTACTTTGTCTTCGAACAAAGGTTTCTGTTTCCACATGTGTGCTCCAATGGGTGCTCCAACCGTTTGTTATTCCGCCGAAATTGCAAGCCAACCTGGATACAAAATGCAGCTGGTACTAGAAACACATGCCCCGAATTTCTTGCGATTTGACGGCAAAGGATGTTAGCAGGATAAGACCGAAGAAACCGCTTGAGGGTTGTGGATTTCAAGTAGGGAAGCATCATCATCACAGCCTCTGATCCATCGTATCCAACAGTCATTGTGGATCGAATTCAAACAAGGCGCGAGAGCTCGTTGAAAGAGGAGGCCCAAAAAATGAAGGACATGATTTTCGCAAGCGCCTTGAATTTTCTTGGCATTTGTTGTGGGGAGTCGTGTCTCATCTTTGGACCCCGCAGTTGTGAGGGTATGGTGTGACTTTGCAATGTAATGCTGCACTCTGTGTAAGTATAGCATAGTGATTACAAGTCAAGACTCGGAGATTGGAAGTTTTCGAAAGTTTGAAGGCATCCCATATCATTTCACTAAATCTTCAATGTGTATCCAGATGATTCAAGTTGATTCGTAAATTCATTAGTTTTCATTATCATCATTTTTGTCCAAGTCCAATCATTCTTGCGAGGCGCAGACCCATGATCCCAAAAACCATGACCCCACCCTCTAGTCACTTACAACCACTTGGCCGCCTGCGCAGCCAAGAAATGAGAGGTGTGGGGTGCTGCCTGACCTTCCTTCATGAACATGAAGAGCTGGCAGAGGACCTCAAGATTTAGATCATTTGGATCTTCACTCCACCAACAGTTTTCAAAAATAATCTGTACATGTCTGTACATGTCCATAAAGTCGTCTATGTCGTCTTGAACATGATTGGATCATGATGGCGTCCAACAAACACTGGTGAGCCAATTCTTCAAAACAATCAACCCCTAAGGGCTGACCTCAAGGATTCCCAAAGGAGCTCCGTTGAAGCAGATTTTTTATAAGTCGATTCCGGTCGAGATGGTGGACTTGGTCTGCATCTTGTTTCAAGTTGGAAGTCTAGGAAAGCGTGTACAAAGTGAGCTGACATGGGAGGGCACCAACTGTGACATCGTGCTGTAAAATCAGCCATTATATTCAAGATGATTAAAGCGGCTGTTCCTTCACAAACATGGTGGATTTCCTGGTACAAATCCTTACTATGAGGGCCGCAATTCTTGGCAGCAGGAAGAGCAGCAATTCGGGAAACTTGAGACTGCATCAATAGCCACCAGGTTGCTGCAACTGACTCCAGGTACAAAGCAAAGGCCCAGCTGATGTCAGATGGAAGGAAGTTGTTCAAGTTTGGATGAAAAATCAAAGACCTTCGGCGAACTGAGCTTGGAGAGATTGTGTAGGCTTTAGTTCGCGATCTGCATGCTGTGCGATGTTCTGTGGGAAATTGATGGAAATTGTGGCATTGTCAGAGTATGTGGGAACTTGTAGGAACATGATTTGCCCTGAACCCAAACCAAGAGCGAATCAACGTTTGCCCCAGAACTAAACAGCTCACAACCCCTGCCCCAACAGTTTCTCTTACAAGTGACAGAATCAACCTGCAAATTTCTGGAGTTTGGTCTTCATGAGACGCATCTGAGCTTGATGAATCAATATGTGCTTCTTCGAATCAAAGATCCAAAATGATCCAATTAGCTTCTCGGCTTACATATATCAAAAGTAATTATTCGTCAAGCTAAAATGCGGGCATTTTATGTCGTAGTTAGGTCATTTTGGGATAGTGATCCTTCCGTAGCATCGCTTTTCGTGATGTGGTGACAACGTCGTCATGATTCGCCCAGTGGATTTTTTGCCAAGGAACAATCCCGCTGCTCCCAAAGCCAGCCAGTGATGTTGGAAGTTGTCGGTACTAGGATCATAGGAGGCCGCATAGCGAAAGCGGCAGAAATACCTGTGCACATCTGTGGACATCTGTGGACATAGTATTTGTCGAAAGGCTGATAAGATTGGATGAAGTTATATACTGTGACGACATGTCATTCAAAGACAAAAGTTAGCTTTCCGAATCTGCGTTCAAGTCACTGTGTCTGTTAATCAATCTTCGACTAGAATTGAATGGTGATGCGGAAAGATCATGATCAGGTAGCAGTCAGTTTTGGGGTGCATAATCCTGTAACTACAGACAGCATCTGTCAAATTATAACAAATTATATTCAGATTGGTTGAGATCATAACAATTACAATATAACCATATACATCTAATATACATACATACATAACATATACAATATATCACAGGTAGTAACATGGCAATGATGGCACAGCAATGTTCAAACTTCTGATCCCATCAGCAACTTCGCCAAGGGACACCATCGTTCCGGCAAGGCAGAAACCCAATGCCTCACAGGTCTGGTAGAACCAGTCCCCACTCTTGTCGAAGGGCAAATAGCCTGGCTCAGATCTCAGATCTGTCCCATGGGCATCCATATCCGGATATGTCCGATCTTACGGGCAAAATAGCTTTCAAAACAAAGATATTGGAGGGTTTCTTATGTAAACAATGGAAAATGGTCAGATGTGCTCCCATATCAAATCACAACAGCTGACTTAGCCTTCGAAGGGCACAATGGCACAGAGA
This sequence comes from Symbiodinium sp. clade C Y103, assembly GCA_003297045.1. NCBI lineage: Eukaryota > Dinophyceae > Suessiales > Symbiodiniaceae > Cladocopium > Cladocopium sp. clade C. The sequence goes on along the minus strand of BGPT01000626.1, from coordinate 184,956 downwards.
CGGAAGAAGAAGATCGCCAGATAACCTGGGATAACAAAGGACAACAAATGAGAATTAACAAGGCAGCACCTTGTCTTGCTTCCTTGGAAGCATCTGCTCAGCTGGGATTGAGGATGGAAAAAGGTTGAAGCAGGCAAGCAGTAGTACCTATACATGGTAGTACTATTCAGGGAGATTGCGTCCAACACATACCAACTGGACCCTGTTCAGCCATCAGGGAATGCCAAAGAAATTCCAACCTATGGGCCCTTCGCTTCGAGATGCTTAGAGTATCAGAGGAGTGCTCGCTCGCAAAGGGATGAGGATGCTGTGTGGCCGCTATGGTCGTTGCTTTGGAGTGGTAATTCACCAGCTTAAACATTCTTCCACCACAATCAATTGTTGGTAGCTGAGATATATCCGCTAGGCATCGACATCGATCAAACATAGCCTAATGTCGCTGCTAGGTGCCGGCATGAGCTGTGGCGCCACAGTGTGGCAGGTCACTGGAGTATAGGTGTCGGGCAGCTCCCCGAATCATCCCTAGCAAGTTTTTAGTTCCAAGGGACACTCCATCATTCGGAGGGAGACGCCTTTGCAACTTCTTCCTGCTTCAATCTTCAAAGCGACCATCAGGAAACTAAAGACACTCACCTCAGTGCACCAGGTGGACTTCGGTGGACTTCGGTTTTATCCTGTCAGATCCTGCCAGATTTCCTGCCCAGGCACCAAGGATGACAAGGTCAAAAGAAAGGAGAAATCGCCGCTGGAGAAAAGCATGAACACCTGGGTCCGGCACAAGGATCAGATTTGACTGGATGAATTTTGGACAGAACTACCCTTTCTATAATTCATATCTACTCACAATCAGAGATGAAACTGCAATGGCTCAAACCCCACAAAATAAACCGCACTTCTCACCTCAATCACACTGACAAAACAGGCACTTTTTTCAGACAAACTACACAAACAAATCTGTGACGAAGTCCCAAAAGAAGGAAGCGTCCTGTCCTGACCCTGAAAAAAACAACCCGATGAAAACAATACCCTCTGATTAAAACATGTTAAACCAATCAGAGTTTTTGCATCCAGGGTTACACTACTGATCATTATTCGCACCGACACTTCGCCCCCGAAACTTGCACCAAGTTGTGGATCAATCAAAACTGTTTCCCAGCTAAGGCGCTGTGAGGCTCACAAGAAAGAAGCCGCCCCACACTTTGAAGGCTTCGGTCTTTGCATACCTCTGCCACAGGTCAGGCATGAGCAGTTGACCCTTCACAGGATATTGCAGTGTTGTCAAATTCTCTCAGGCATGTTCATGCGAAAAGAAACTGGACCCAAATGAACCCTACAGCAGTGCTCAGAATCATATTTTTTGGATCCAGTCAACAAGGGCAACAATACTATGCGAAACATGTCAAAACTGGATGGACTTCCCAAGTCCAAGTTGCTTCATGAGCAAAAACTTAAGCCTTTCAGGATCCTTCAAGTCCTCCATGCTGAAGTCTGCTTTGTCCATGGCCTGCACCAGTACGATGTTTATTGGTTTCCCTTCGGGGGGGCACCTTTGGTAAGCTGCAGCTACCAAAAACATGCATCAAAATCTTTAGAATGTTGGGACACCCAAACAAAGCTCTTCCTAAGCAGTTGGGAGAAGTGGATTGGCACAGTGGCACGGTAGAAACAATAATCCACGCCTGATTCCATGCCGGAAACCTTCCATAGCTCCCGATAGCCCATTCCGACACTGGTCACCCCGCCTCAAAGGTCTTCACTTCTGCGGGCTTTCTGTATATGGACAGGACCGCTGCTGCCCTAGAAATAAATAAATTCGCTGCGGCACGCACATGCACAATCTGGACTCCTGGGTTCTGAGGTTAGCTCTCAAACACATGGTGTAAATATCAAAGAAGTGTCAGAGCCCAAAGGAACACGAGTTGTCTACGAGTTGCCTATGTCTCTTTGCAACCTCAGGTGAACTAGTTCGAGTCTAGTTCGAGTCTAGTTCGACTGGGTCCAAATATGTCCAGATGCATGGGGACACGCTAGTACTCTGTTCAACCCATTGCCAGTTTCCAGGTCCTGGGGAGACCCATCAGCCAATCTGAAGATCACCCCCAATCCCAATTACAACTGCCAGATAGATCCAGCTTGTTATAGATGAAGACTATGCCCATACTATTCTATACTTACATATCACAATCTCAAACAATATCAAAAATTTCTATATTGCTGATATGATGTGATATGTATTCATGATCATCCAGTCTCTTTTCAAAGGCCAAACCATGGTTTCATCGTGCCCTTCGCACCTCGGCCCGCAGCTGCTTCAGGGCGCGCGGCGCATCGATTCCCATGGTCACCTCACAGCCCAAAAATCCGAAGATTCGAGACGTCTTGCCGCTGACAGTCTCTATGTGGAAGATGGTTGAAAAACATGATGTCTATTGAATACACTCTGACTAGATGTGCATATAGATACAGAAATGAACATAAATATACACAGTATATATATATAATATATGGATGTCTGTTTTCATCCGAGTCCCCCATTCAATGGTATTTGGCAAGCGAATCATTGGCAAGGCAGTGAGCCGTCGCTGACCTCTTGCTGATTTCAAGACCGTGAGTTGACAAAAAATGACACCACTTTGGTTGGAAAAGGAAACCATATATCACCCATGGAAAATACGAGTACATACGAGTACTGTTCACATTATGAACTCCACATGATTTGGTTTCTTTGGATTCTTGCAAGCCCAATTTGTCGGGTCCAGGTCAATCCTCTTACACTCACCAGGACCTTGGGAGCTAGTCGTGGACGGCGTTGGAACAAACCCATCCAAATCCCCCTGAGTCTCACACCTGACGGTGAGAGTGTCAGAAGCCATAACAATCTGACCACTGATTGAATCTGTTTGATTTGCCAAGTTGTCTCAATTTTGATATTTGGAGTTGGAGGTCCATAAAGTGTGGATGGATCACGCGTTTCAAGGCAATGGTCAGTTTCGGCTTTGACCAATCTTTTCTATTCTTTTCTAGCATCGTGTAGAAGCTGAAACTGCATGCTTTAGGTTTGTTGTTGAGGCCGGCCTATGGGACTAGTGTATCCAACAATTGTATGTGTGTGTGTGTGTGTCATCTTCTTGCTGAAAGATGTCTGGGTTTCCTTCTAATCATCCTGTATTCGTTGTTCTCATGTTATTCGAATATGTTATATTATGTATATTTCATGTTTAATTACATTTCATCATGTTGTGGGATATCTTACTTCATTTTTGAATTACATTTCATCATGTCATATCAATCATATTCAAGTTCCAAGGAAATGTCCAACTGAGTTGTGGTTCCGCCGGCGTTGGAGTGGGACCCGCCCACGCATTGAGCTCGCATGCTCGCCCCAGCTGGGAAGCCAAGAAGTGCAACAGCGAAGATGCAAGAGATGATATTATGGACCATGGAAGATAAATCGGCACAAAGATAATTATGATTAATTATGTAAGTTGCTTCGTAATTGCTTGGCATTTCTGGTGTATCTTTTGTTTTTGGCCTGAAGATTTTGAAGATAGGTGGAGATATGTGAAGATATGTGAAGATATGTGAAGATATGTCAACAGCATGCTTTGGCATTCACCTCTTTCACTTCCGTGCGCGCTTGGAGTCGCCGCCCTGAAAGCCATCCAGGAGCTGCTGCTGCAGCCGCAAATATCGCGGCAGAGCCGAGGCATAGACGTCCTGCGCCACGTGAGGCCATGCGGGGCCGCGCGCATCACTGCAACAGTAGCTGCAACATCTGGAAAGCAAAGTGATATACATTGACAGTCCGAGATTCGACTCAGGAAATCTCACCACCAAAATCAACTACAAACCGTTCTTCGGTGTGAGAAAGTGGAAGAATCTTTTAGAATTTCTAGTTGGAGATTTCCTGCCAGCGCCACCACCCTCTGTTTCCTGCTCTCAGCATTTTCCTACTCCACATGCATAACTCCCCATCTCCGGCCTCGGCCCCAGTGGTGGGTTTTGCCGCCAGCTGGTAGTCAATTTTGCCAGCCACCACTTCTGCAAAGGGAACGAATCCTGGGCAGGTGCTGAATCACTTTCAAATTATGGGTTCAGTACTGCAACCATCCACCACACACGGTCCGCCCTTTTCAAGCAGGCTCAAAAGGCAAAGCTGTCCAATGTCATATTACAAGCCTATAGATTTCACCGATGTGAGGTGTTTCCCACCAAAACTCATCACTCTCATGATCATGGTGGTGTCCGCCTTGCATCTTCGAAACTGTTTCAACAATGCACAGCAGACATGTCTCTTACTCACAAGACATCAGACAGGAACGCAATAGGATCCATAATGTGGCTATAGCTCAAAAAATGGGTATGGATCGGTACGCGGTGATCCGGACGTATGGAACGAAGGAGTTACACAAATGGTCTCAAATGAATTCAATCTTTTCAAAAGGGTATGGATCGAGGGTATGGATCAGGGGTATGGATCGGGAACTTACATTTTGAGCTGAAGCCATATGGATCCATTGGATCACCCCAACCACTTAACATCACTTAACCACTTCCACAATTCCGGGCAGCTCATATTTCCGGAGTCATCCGCAGTCCAAGACTCTTCCCTCAGCGCAGCGATGTGCATGGGCCGCACGGAGCGCAGCACCCAGGGATGCGGAATCCGATTGCTCCAAGGTGAAGACCTCAGAAGGCCGCTGCACAGAGATAACATGTTACAACCAATTTGCATCAAAGAAATGACAATGGAAGCCTTATCACAGTCAGAACCAATCTGCTAAGATGACAGAAATCACACAGGGTCACCAATTTTCCTTTTTTCCCGAAAAACTCTGATATGCAGCCGCGTCACTGGCACACCGAAGACGTCAGCCAGCACCTCAGGCCCACAAATGACTTGCCTACAGTCTGTCATACTGCCCAACAGGAGTTCAGGCTTTCATTACAGGATGAATCTAATCACAGCAGCTTGGCACTGGACCAATGATCAAACGAAATCCGGTGTCACATGGGTTTGTCTGAAAATAGGGTACGATATGGTCCGATTCCCTCAATATCCATTCATTTACTCAGTCATATTTTTTCTCCATAAAAGTTTCCATCTGCGGGGTATACTGTACCCAATTTCAGACAGAGCCATAGCAGCAGAAACAGCACGGCGCCCCAGCCTGCAAAATGCTTTGGTTGGAGGAGGCACCGCCAGTGGCGACAATCCGCTTCGCCTGGCCCATACCTGTGACAGGGAAAATGGATTTAACTTGAAATGATGAAAAATGATGGAAAAGGAATGAAAAGGATGGAAGGGACGGAACATGATAAATCAGTCTTCAAACTCAAAATATCTTAAGGCTTGGATCCTCTCAAATCGCAAGTTTGCTCCGGAACCGGAATACAAACCACGCCACTGTGGGGAAGATCTTCACAACCCCCGGGCAATGACCGCGCACGAAAAAATCTGGTGACTCAAAGCGATGGATGTGGATGGCAGTACGAATCAATATTATTGCCAGGTCCACTGAATTCAGGAATACGAAGAGATCATTTAACGTTCCAAAACCTTCATGAATTCTTCATGGTTAAGGCCCTACATGGGGTTGTATAAAAACCCCGTATCATTTTCAACGTCCCGAAATCATGTTATCGTTTTTTTTTCTCTTATCGTTTTCTCAGGTGGTGGGCTCTTTGTACTAGAAATGTGAATTTTCCAGCTTTCTGTGGATGTAAAAGCATCCTTGGTCCAAAGTCAACAAANTCTTATCGTTTTCTCAGGTGGTGGGCTCTTTGTACTAGAAATGTGAATTTTCCAGCTTTCTGTGGATGTAAAAGCATCCTTGGTCCAAAGTCAACAAATATCATTTTTTCCTTTCATTTCCTTTCATTTTGCATTCACGCCTTTTCATGTTCCTTTCACTTTCCTTTCATGTTCCTTTCGTTTTGCATTCGTTTTCTTTCATGTTCCTTTCATTTTCCGTCGCTACGAGTATGTATCAAAC